>JABASH010000846.1:0-32622 GCA_019776445.1 Tomocerus maximus | reverse complement strand
CTGCATATTACTGCTAATGACTCTCATTCTCTCTCATTTTTCACCAAAATCATAATAACCTGATACTTATCCTTATTCGAACTCTGAGGATTTTGTACTATGACATAACATTGTAACAAAAATATTTTTATTCATGAGACATTGTTATTGGTGTTATTGCAAGTGTTTACTTAATTTGATATACCGTAAACTCTGACTTGATATTTTATTGTGGTGTAACAAGATTTCTGCATTACAGCAGGAGGGAGCCTAGAGATGGGTAGTTAATAGGCGATTGAGTCTTTCTAGGGAATGTATTACTTTCTAGTTAATATAAAATGAGTTGGTATTGAGCGAAGTAAAGTAACTGATATTATGTACATTTGTAGGAGAAGGCGAGCAAATGGGAAGAAAACGGAGTGATTGATGGCCTTACAACGAATGGAGTGCTGTTACTACATGTGAAGGGATCCTTCGTGGGAGGGAATGCAAAGCCACTGCCTTGGAGAGAAGTTTCCGTTAACGGAGGCCTTTATACTATGCGGGAGTCTCGGTCCGCACCACAAAAATGGCAAGAAGATGGAAAATGAGTCCAATGTACTGGAGGATGGGTCCATGATTGACCTTTGTGGGGTCACCTTACTCTGGAGGTCAGCCGAAGGTTTAGAAAAATCACCCGTAAGTTTTTTTAAAACTCGATGAAGTGCTACAATAAACGTAAACGATCATCTTTATTGTCGCCCTAAAATCCATAAGAACTTTGTGTTTGGGTCGTAGGTAGATCTTTATAATATGCTACAGCAGTTCCTTTTGTAAATGTCTACTATTCTATGTATTATATTAGTAGGTAGATGTACATTTCCCACGCCTTCATGTACCCTGATCTCAGTTTCCGTCAGAAAAAAGTTTATAATGCTCTATGATTGATGATATGCAAAAGAGACAGGTCTTAGTATGAAGATTCTCCCTTTTTGCGTTTCTGTAATAAGAAGGATTAAACTTCAGAAACTGTATTTCGTCTTCAGGGAAAGATAGTGTCACCACTTATGTGTGAAAATTTATAAGAGGAAAAGTTAAATTATGTCATTATAGATAGTAATGATATAAATGAGAAAGCCCCCAAATTAATGAACTTCTGAAGATGCAATCGGAAAGTGATTTCATTCAATTAACAGAAGAGGTAGCTCTACTTGATCCTAATATTTCATTCGCCTCTCCATATTCCACACAAAATTTATTTTGGTACATTAATCTATGTATGTTGAGAGAACTGCTCAAGTACATCATAGCACATGTAAATAGATAGGAACAAAAGTAGATAAGTACAATAAATGATTTTGGTTATTACTTTGTTACAGTTCTGAATTTTCTGATGGAAGATGTAACTGTAATTAGAGATTCCTTTAACCAATGTATATTGCTAGGAAATCAATTCAGTTCAACCTAAAGATTTGATTAACGATAGGAATATCGCTTTCATTTTGGTTAGGTACTTATAATTATTGGGGTGAAGAGCAGTCGTTAGTGCAATTAGTGCTTTAATTATGTATGTAGCGAAGAAGGAATTTAGTACCTGTTCTACATAGACGGAATTGCTGCGTTTCTCTTTCATATTCATCCACTTGCTTTAATTATTTTGATCGCATTAACCACAGAATATAATTTTCGGTCATTAATTATCTTTTGATGAAAACAGACAAGACGCGAGCTGGAGAGAATGTTGGACCTTGTAAATGCTGGAAGACCACAGTGCCCTGTAGGACTGAATACTCTTGTTGTAGGAAGAAAAACAAATTCATTGGATAGAGAGCCATATATTTATCTCAAGTAAATACTACGTTTCAAATTTTTATTTGATGATTGAATTGCAATTAAGAGATGGAATTTAATTGGATTAAAATGTTATTTCAGATGCGGTCATGTACAAGGTTTGCATGAGTGGGGAATGAAAAAAGGGTCTGAATCGAAAGAACGAACTTGTCCTATTTGTATGACTAGTGGGCCTTATGTAGCCTTGTCAATGTCTTATGAACCTGCTACTTACTGTGACAATGGACCCCTTTCACATGCATTTTTCCCATGTGGGCATATGGTATCTGAAAGAACTGCAATGTAAGTACAAAGAATCCTTAATTATCATTTTTTTTGTCAAGATTTGGTTGTACTGTAAAATATATGTGTTAACTATGGCTATAATTTGGAATTATTTCGTTAAGGTACTGGGCAAATATGCCAATTCCACATGGAACCAAAGGACTTCAAGCTGAGTGCCCGTGTTGTGCCACACCGTTGGAAGGAACAATAGGTTACGTCCGACTAATATTCCAAGATAATGTTGACTGATTTTCTGCGGTTATAACTAACTATTTCTTAAAGCTAAACTATTCCTAAATTTTGATGGCCTGGTACACACTATTATAAATGATATAATGTACCTACTATATACAAAACAATGAATATGCGAAGTCTTAGGAAACCGCAAAGCAAATTGTTTGTTGTTTGCTTACCTAATTCCTTTTAAGTGTNGTGTAAAAGTATGTCTAGTAGTTTAGCTACTACATTGACAATAGTTTTAGTTTGTAAGTAGACGCAAAGTATGTACGCATTACGCATTTCTACATACGTATCGATAGATTAATTCCTAAGTTACTAGCTAGATAGTCCCCAATAATTTTATTGTAAGTACTGTCACTTTTAGTTTTCAAGAGTGTACGTACCCATTGTGCTTTCTGTAAAGAAAGATTCTATAAAGAGATACATACATAAAATAACATCACTATTAAGCAGCTAACGCCTGTAACTTTTACGTATTACTTTAATTCTTACCTATTCTTAATCTAGGTTTTTATTAGCAAGCCTAGTAATTCTAAGATAATTTAAATAAAAAGATACTGGAGATTTTTTGGTATTTAAAATTGGTTGTATATGAATAGCCAGCTCTTTAATGTTGTGTTTGCAATTATGAAATGGCAAGGGATAACCTACTTTACGTTCATCTTTACGTAATTAACTATCAACTTAAAAATGTGCATTCAAAAGTTAAAAGAGGTTGTACCACACTGTCTAAAATCGTCTAAGACCACAAATACGTAGTAAATAATATTTATTGATGTCTGTATTCTATTCATACCTAAAAAACAATTACATACGTTTATAATGTTAGATATGATATTACCTTATTTAATTGGCACGCTAGATTAGATTTTATGCTATGATTCAATATTTGTGCACCTTTATCTCTTAGTATCATCGTAAACTTTCTTTATCCTAGTTAGACTGTTAACAATATTAATTTAGACGTAAATATGGTTTATACAAATAAGTCGAATTACATTCCTTGGGGATATAATAGTAATAAAGAAACGAGTATACACAAAATCAGCAGTTTACTGTCAATAGTCATAAGATCTATAAATTAGCCATTTATTAAGATGGCAAAATGTGCTGACATTACCTACTAAACTCTGCAGTTGTTTATACTCGCTGACTGAAAACGAACCATTATAAATAAATAGTAACAATAACAGTTACATTACATCCCATTACACCTCACCATAATTAATTTACAATACAAAATACAGAGCAATTATCTTAAAGATATGTTTACATGATTGTGTGCAAAAGTGTAGATCCAACAAATCTTTACATGTTATTATAACGTATTGTTAATGAACGTTGTTGCATTTAAAAGAGTAGGTAAGATAATAAATTCATTACATGTAATGACATGTATGGTAAGGGCAAAATAGTTTTTACAGGTACATAAAATCACTTCGATACCCATTTACATTATATAATAGTACAAAATGTATCCTGTCCTAATGTAGTAATTAGTATAGCCGTATTCATATTACGAGGTTAGCACGGTATTCATAATTACTACCAGACACTTCTATGCTTTCGCTGTCAAAGCCAAAGCTGATGAATATCAAAGAAATGACTTCGGGTTTTGTACTTACTATCTTGAGTTGTGTATGAATGGAGTAAACATACTTTAAGTATTAAATTGTTCTGTATTGTGCTTCACTAACTTGTAGTTTTAATATTTTGTGTATTTGTATTTCGTTTCTAATTTAAGTAGTTTTAAAAATGTACGTGCATTCTTTTGACTATTATTATTTACACAATTTTAGTATATTATGTAAACTGTAATAACGAGAAGTGCCATCGATTCAAGTTTGACTTCGTAATTTTTATCTATTGCTATCTATTGTCTGAACCTGAACCAACGTCTTTAGATAAAGTCATCTACATTTTATGTAGTTGTTTTGGGAAATTATCAGAAATGATAAAAATGTGATCTATGTACGTATTTGTAAAGCTATAGAATTAAAAAATAAAGTTATCAAAACAGAAGGGCCTTTAGTATAAAATAAAGGGCAATAAAAAAGAATTCTATAAATCTATCGTTACATGGTAAAACTCTTCTATTTAGGTTGAAAGCAATTTCTCCGCCTAATGGTTAAAATTGAGCATAGTAATAGTACATAGTACACTCACTACCATACAGTTTTGGATTAGACACATGACGAACGGCATTTGCCATTATTTTATGCTCCGCATTTGTCATGTAAAAGAAGTGGGTTCTTAAACTGTTAGAATGTAGAATCTTCAGATTACAAGTGTGCAAATGGTTAATTTGATTAATGACCCTAGATTCAGGGAAAATGATTGTCTTCAGTTTGGCGTACATAGATAGTGCAATGATAGTTAAGTATCTACCAATTATCTAAAGTATTTATGATGATGGCGCAGCTCGCAAAAAACGAGAATGAATAAACTTCATGAATAAAAAATGTTAAAAGTCAATAGTTTATCATTATTTGTCATAATAATTTAGATCTCATGAAAATACAAAAGCTTCACTTTTGGATGAAATACTACATCTGCATCGAATCTGCCTTCGTATGAATTTTATCGATACCTACCTCTAAATTGTTTTGACCTGGAAATAAAACTTGTCGCACATTAAGGTTGATTCTGCATTTTGATACATAATCTGAGTGGAACTTTGACCACCTACGCAGCACTTTGTTTACTAAAGGGTTGCAGAGATGCATTATGTAAGAATTTTGGTTACAGTTCGAACAACAATTTAAAACTGGGGATGTAACATCCAATTTCCGTCTCTTTGAAGATAATTCATTACCATTTTCTCCGTGATCAGCTTCCCTATCCGTTATACATACAGAATTTGCATCCGTATTAAGCCACGGCAGACTTTTAGTGGCTAACACACACGGAACTCCATGATATGAAAATCTGCTTTCGCCGGTCATAATCACAATATCACCACTTCGGAGAAATACTGGAACTGGTTTAACATCTTTTGTTCTTCCTCCAATTAAAAATACTGCTGTTTGGCCAAAACTAAACGAAAAGCCATTAAATGTCATGAAATTAATACTAAACTGCCAAACAAGCTGGCATTGATTTTAATGAAAAACTTAAAATTGAAGTAAACTACAACTACTTACCTCAACGAAAATAGAGGGGCCTTTTGATTAACTTCGGAACGATCTACGTGACCAGAGAGAGTAGAATCTAAGTGGTAGTAGTTAACAATAGCAGCCTCCGCTTTAAAATCTCTGAAGTCCAAGGCAAGTGCTATATATTTGGTCAGCGAACCCAAATCAGGTGGAAATTCACATTTGTAATGGTCAGAATATACCTAATAAAACAATTTATACATTTAAATGTACACTAAAGGCGTCCATGCGATTTGAATAACTTGAACATGATCGTACTTTAGTATCCCAATCGTGATGGTAGCCAAAAGTTACCCATCGAAGTTTTTTATAAAACTCTTCTTCGTCCTTTTTGATTGCCGAAGCGTCAATTTTCTTATCAGTACTTATTCTGCATAGGTTGTCAATATTAGTGACATAGGGTTTTTCGTGATAGTCGGAAAGACTTCTAGTGATCCAATATTGCTGTCCTTCACTCGTAAAGGGATTCTTTATAAATATCAATCCTATATATAGAATTACAACAGATTCAACATATAATACGTGTTTATAATGCATATATACTTAATTATGTATATATCATGACAATGGTAGGTACACAATAGCTTTTACCTTGGGGGAATGTAAATTGGTATACATTCCAGGAACTAACGGGTTTCAAACCAAAAAAGGAAGATCCGCACTGACAACAGGATTCCATAGGTAAATCAGAAATTTCCAATTCCTTAATAACATTTAATTTATTTCTATCCCCTTCAATATCAATGATGTCGTTGGAACAGCTGTGTACTCCTTCCGTATCATCTGTGAGTCCTTTTTTCTTCCACGATCTATACTTTTTGAAACTTTCCTTGAATAAATCAGTATCGCCATCGCCAACAAGGTTTGCCCGAGGATCTTCCTTTGATTGCCTCTCACATTTCTCAGAAAAATCCATCTTTCCTCCGAATCCGATCGTCGGATAGTTTTCTTCCGAATTCCACTACCGAATTTTTCTTGAAGATCTACTTCTTGAAGATCTGCACATGAAATGAAACTGAATTGAAAATTTGTTGCCGCCACGTTGCCGCACTCTTGAATGTAACAAGGATGAATCCTTTCGGCACTATTTTCAGCGCTAAAATTGAATTCCCATTCGTTTATGGACTGTTCGAATCGCTAAAACTCGTAGTTTGTTTTTGTTATTGAAAAATCGGTCCGGGAGATTTTGTTAGCTATAATGTAAGTTTTTAAAAAAAAATATTACTTATGTCTAATAAAAAGTCTGGGAATGTCATTTAATAAATGGGATTAAATACCTTCTGAAGCTAGAGAATCAAGCTGTGGACAGTACCCCTAAATAAAGTTTTACAAAAACAGTCACTGGCTGTCAACTGTCATACGTCATAGTAAGTTTCAAAACTTTATATTCTATCAATATCAATATTAATAGTAAATAATCATTATTATCCTTCTTAATTTTTTAACCACTTGCGACATATGTTTCAGAGAATTTTCTGCTCTTCTTTAGTGTGTAAATTGGTACATATACATGCAAAGCAATCAGCTGTAACTGTAAAATTAAAAATCCGACGTAAAGGCTGAAAGCACGGAAAAGAGGATGGAAGAAGAATACGACGCAACAGTACATCGCTTGGAAGGATCATCTGGAAAAGAAGTAGGCGGGCTGGTAATAAAAAAGAAATCGCAAGTTGAACATGAATTTAAAAAACCAGAACTTCCAAAGCGTTCTCTTCTAGGATTAGACCGATTGGCAGGTAACTAGTTTCAAAAAGTCATAATTTTTTAAAACAAAGATAAGAAGAGGTTTATTTTCTTCGGCAATTGAATTAAATAATTTGTTCAATGTTTTTCTGCTTAGAATTGAAACGGAAAGAAAAAGAAGAGCAATTAAGCCTGGAAACTAAGAAAGCCCAACTCACACCATTGAGAAATAATGATCCTGAAAGTAATTTTCAGAAAAGGTCCATGTCTGAGGATAAAAAGAGGCATTATAGAGATCAAGGGGAAGACACGCCGTCGTACGGTGGTGGTGTCAATTCCGCCGCCAGGTCTGCTATTGAAGATCGGCATCACAAATCAAGACGAGTAGATTACAGTTCTTCTCAAGATAAAGACCGAAGGGATGACGGTAGACATAGGTCTCATAGAGATAGAGATCGAGATAGAAATTACGACCGTGATCAAAATCGAGATAGGAATCGCGATAGAGATAGAAATAGGAGAGATAGAAGAGACTATGACAGAAACTACGAACCTGAGAGAAACAGGGAGCCCCCTGAACCTCGATCAGATCGTTCTAATCGAAGTTCAAGATCAGACTCCGGAAGGAACAGTCAGCCATCTTCCAGAAGAGGTGATGATAGCGTCCGGTTTAGAGATGAGCCACTGACTCCAGCATTTAGCATTGCAAATACTCCAAGTCGGACAGCATGGGACGATGATGATACTGGATACTATAGCAAAAAATCTTCACAATGGGATTATCCAACACCCAGTAGCCAAGATTTGTCAAATACGAAAAGAGAAGATGAAACTCCATTACCAACACCAGCTCATAAGTTTAACCCTTGGGTAAAACAACCTGGAAGTTCTAACTTCATGGAAACTCCAGGTTATGTTTCTAACAAGGCTGGAAACAAAGATGACGAGGAAGTAAAAATTGATCGAGATGAGTGGGAAGATGAGCAGAAAAGATTGGACAGGGAATGGTACTCTATGGATGAAGGTTATGACGACGTGCATAATCCATTTGCTGGAATTTCTGACGATTACACCAAAAAGAAGGAAGAGCAATTGGCACAGAAAAAGAATCAAAGAATGTCCGCTCAACAAAGGCAAATTCACAGAGACAATGAGCTGTGGGAAAAAAATCGATTGCTAACCAGTGGTGTTGTGATGAGTGTTGACCACAATGAAGATTATGACGAAGAAAGTGAAGCAAGAGTCCATTTGCTAGTTCACAATATAGTTCCACCGTTTTTAGATGGACGAATAGTTTTCACCAAACAGTTTGAGCCTGTTGTTCCTGTCAGAGTAAGTTTTTATTTGTATTCTACTTTTTATGCCAGACTTTGGTATAATTAAATATGAATACCTATATTAAAATATTAATATTATTGATAAAAACTCGTAAAAACCTATTTTACTAAATACTTTGCTAATTTTATGTATAAATTATACCTAACAGGATCCTACTTCAGATATGGCTTTAATAGCTAGGAAAGGGTCAATGACAGTAAGAACGTACAGAGAGCAAAAAGAAAAGAAGAAAGCGCAGAAGAAACATTGGGAACTAGCGGGGACAAAAATTGGCGACATTCTTGGAGTGAAAAAGGAGGAAGAAAAGGTAGTCTTTTTTTTATTTTGTAATTGATTTTGTTTTTTTACGATAAAAAAATTAATGAAGTTGAACCGGACGTAGAGCTAAATTTTAAATTATTATTCCGGATCAGTTTCAAAAATAGCATTCCTAAACTTATAGCTAACTGAATCCCTATACTTTTTGTCAAAATACCTACCACACATTACACATATGCTAGTTCAAGACGAGCCAAGATTGATTTGTTGTTTCATATAGTTCGTTATTATAATTTTTTTTTAAATAAAATCTCCATTTCGGCTCGCTTCGACTTTCTTGGCGAACCTGCTCTGACCGACTCGACTCGGTTCGACTTTAGTTTTGCCATCGGGAATCGGGATTCTCTAACTCGGCTTCGGCTCAAAGTTTTAGATTGGTGAACCTGAACTAGTAAATGTGACTATTTGAGTATTACGCGTTAAACAATTTGGACAAGTAAAAGTAAGTGTTTGAAATTTGAAATATTTCGTTTTTATGTCTGTACAGGATGAAAATGTCGATGAAGATGGAGATACTGATTACAAAAAAGGACAACAATTTGCAGAGCACATGAAGGACGCAGGAGAAGCAAGTAGTGACTTCGCCAAAAAGAAATCCATCCTTCAACAACGACAATATCTTCCAGTATTTGCAGTGCGCCAAGAAGTGAGTCGCTTAATTGTTCTTTTTTTACAAGCCCGTCATTACTTACTGTATTTATTTTATCCCTTGACATCAATAATTTAATTATTTATATGTATATCTTATCAAGACGATGAAAATTACATGGACTTGGTATTTTGAGAAATGGCTGAATGAATTTTTATGTTTTTATTATTGAAAAGATAAAGTCCAATCCGCAAATTGTATCCGCAGTTTTAACATTTATCCAATCATCCTTGGAATGATAGAATGAATTAGTTGAAAGAAAACTTTGTTTCTTTGAATGGTTAACATTTCAGCGTCAACTTTATTTACAGATACGTTACAATCACATTTTTAGATTATTAATTCATTGTATATAGGTAATACTCTAGTGATTTTCCATACATAATTTAAAAGCGAGTTCCAATTCTAATCATTTATATGGACATTATATGGAAAAAATTAGCAATGATAATGAAAGACATTAATTCGTCCAAATACTTTCTTTTATACAGCTGCTCAATGTGATACGTGACAACAGTGTTGTCATCATTGTAGGAGAAACGGGTTCTGGAAAAACAACTCAACTTACTCAGTATCTTCATGAAGAAGGTAAGCTAACTTGTCTGTAGACTAACTTTATTGGCTATGACTAATATTTATGTTGCAATTTTCTAGTTAATCAACATTTCCACGAAAACGTTTATTACCTCATGCTACATAAAGTTAACTATAGTAAGGCGAATGATAATAGGAATTATGTTCCATGATCATGAGTACAACTAGTCATTCATTGTCATTAGACATTATGAATACAATTATGTAGTGTCTTTGTTTTCATTAACTCTTCGGTATACCTAAAGTGTTTAACCGTTTTGTTGTTATACAATGTTCATTCTTAAATTCTTACTGTGTCATGTATTCAAAAGAGCAAGAGTGAAAACGCTGTTCATGTAGTAGATATGATGAATTAACATTTCATAGTTTAATTTGTCTTTGTGCTCTTTAAGGCTATTCTAAGCATGGGATGATTGGCTGCACACAGCCCAGACGTGTAGCTGCTATGTCTGTCGCCAAGCGAGTTTCTGATGAAATGACTACAGAGCTGGGACAAGAAGTTGGGTATGCTATACGATTCGAGGACTGCACGTGTGAGGTAAATGGAATATAACATTATTGAGTAATTAAATGCAATTCTATAAATATGTACTTAAAACGATATACCCCGTCTGCCTACAGTTCATCACTTTTTAAAAACTATTTTGATCATTTCTACTACATTGCGATCATTGTTTGCACAAATGTTCCATAAACTATGGTTCTATCTAACATCTCTTTGTCGCTATCTTAATGGAAGGTTAAAGTTGAAAAGTTCATGCTTCCTACAAACTACAAACAGGGATGTTATTATTACATTTATTTTCGCTTCCTATTACTTACACATTTCTGTAATGCTCCTTATACAATTATCAGCGTGGACGTGAAGTGTCTATCTGTAGGTATGTATATTGTATTTCTAGACACACCTACCAAAAGTATAACTACATACACACAATATGCTTCTGTTTAATATTACATTAAGATTCTGGTGCCAGCCATCCTAATGCTTTCAACATTTGAATGTTTTTAAATTTCCTTTAATCTTCCTTATTTCATTATGGTTTTCACTTTTTAAATGTTATATATGATAACTTATGATGTAACTTTTTTGATTCTAGAAAACCATCATTAAGTACATGACTGACGGAATTCTACTGCGAGAATCCTTACGAGAACCAGATTTGGATAACTACAGTGCTGTAATTATGGACGAAGCTCATGAACGATCGCTAAATACTGATGTCCTTTTTGGCCTTTTACGAGAGGTCAGTCAATATTTTCCAGTCTTTTCCGCTTCTTTTACTTGTTGCATAAAGAGAAGTATAAAGCATACTCAAAGTAGGAGATGTTTTATTAATATCGATTGATAAAACATTAAAATAAGCTATAAAGCTATAGAGCAATAAACTTATAGCTCTACAATAGTGCGTGGGTGTGGTTTTTTAGCCTATTTAGTGCATCTAAATTCAAAGTAGTTTTCTATATGAATCGCTTTGTAAAAAGTAAATAATAAGCCCGCTTGTCTATATTGTGCCTTACAAGTAATATGAGCCAACATTATGTATATATAGCTTGTTCTATATGTACAGTACATGCAATATACATGTACATAAATGGTTTGCGTAGTATATACTTAGTAGCAGGTTAGGTTGTAGGTTTGCTCCTTTGTGTAATATTAGCCTTCGTTATTCTACTCGTTTTGCAGCTCCTTGGCTGTAATTTCATTTCCGTTGCTATCATTGAATTTCCCTGTTGGTCAAAATGCAAATGGAGAAGAATTGCTAATTGCTAATGGTTTAAATTTAAAATGAACCAATTTACATTGTGATTGTCATACTAAAGGGCAAACAGCAAATAGGCAGATATTTTCTCTTCCTTGACTGAGAGTTAAAAATAGCTATTATATGGTCACGTTATATGTTTCATGGCAGATCACACATTGTCATACATGTGCACTATTTATGGAAGTAGTAAGTAGTAGCTTTTTTACTGAACAAAGGTAAATGAAATGAGAGACACATGAGACGCGGACTGGTTGACGCAAATGAAAGCTATTAGACGTACGATAATCTTTTCATCGCGAAATTGTGTTATAATGGATTTGTTGTAAATAAATGCTTAGAACACGAAAAAACATTGTATTTTGATAGGGATTGACTGACCTGCCAAAGCCATGACTTTATTTTCTTTACTTGTTGGTATTATGCAGACAAAACTACATAATTGGAGTAGTACGTACTTTCATGGTTCGAACAGAGGTTAAGTTACATAAATAGACAGTTCTTCTTTTCCGCAGAATTATGTGTAGGATAATACTACTTACTAAGCACTGTAGTAACGTTGGTCCAGTGGTCAAAGTTCTGAAGTTATAATTAATAGTTTATTAGTTAAGTACTTACAGCACGACTCAGACAAAGAGAGACTGAACATTATAGTCTCATCATGTTAACATGACAGTATAGATGCAGTTGACTGCAATTAAAATTTTACTAAAATTTAGCATATCATTAAACAGATAGTGTTTTCTAGTACTTTCTATAGTTGGCAACAATTTTGTGGGTTTGGATGTTACTTGTACATTATTGCTAGCAATGAAATGCTATTAAACATTACTGTATAAATATATATAGGTACACATTTACCCTTCTTGATCTGATCTGGCCCACATGGTGGCCACCTCCTCTGCATGTTTTGTAATCCCCAACCTCTTAACTTTTATTGTGGCTTTTTATTTAGAAAAACTTATAGTAGGTATAGTACAAGTATATATAACTTTATAGTGGAATGTAGAACACGATCCTATAAGCAGCACATTTACAGAACCCAGACAGATCTTTCTTTCTGTTAAATAGCAAGTAAAAAAATTCACTGGTTTTTGGGTTCCTTAACTTCTGATCTACTTCTTACAGATTACAGACAACAGGCGAGTAAAAATACTAGCTATAATAATAATGGTACCAGTAATTGTTAGGTTAATCGTTTATAGTAATTTGAAAAGATACTTTCTTCTGGTCAAATGAATTGATTGTATCTTAACGTGACATCTCTGATGTGTAGAACATCATCACTCTCACCGTCTCACCATCTTCAGTTAACTCAACAGCAAATGGAAATACTCACTGATTGAGACAACATTTGTGTGTTAACAGGATTATTATAACATAGAAACAAAGTGTGCTTTATCTTAACATTCTTAACTTAACTACACAAGACAGTTCTTCTTAATTAACATCTAGATTTTAGATTATGCATAGGCAGGCGATGATAAAGTATACCTAATCAATATTTCGGTTAGTGGCTAGGGTTGCTGCTACAACTGGAAGCACTTGAATTGCTAGCATTGTCGTCACCGTAGTTCATTTCTTCAGAAGACCAACGGATGAAGTCGGCACATGTTTGCCACTTGAGTTGTGTGGACAAATGGGCCTAGGAAACACAAAAGAAACAATAATTGTAACGTGAATCATTCTCTTTCTCTTTACAGAAGGGGTTAGTTACCCTATAACTAGAACTATTACATGGATAATAATATACTATGTTGATGAAAGTAAAGTACCTAAACTATATAGATTATGTGTGTTCGCCAAGGCACCGATATAGTAAAGTTCTATATAACGTAACGTAATATACACAGTACCTTATATAACTTTCATCGAAGATTACACACATGACACATGCTCTTGCTCATGTTGTGATATTTTCTAGTTGATACAAAGACTATGAAATATAGGAATATTTATAGAAATGGTAAAGGATATGTGCTCATACTTCATGCTCACATGTAAATACTATGTATTCACGACGAAATGAAATGGCATGACTGTCTGCATAAATGTATTGAATTTTTTAAACGAAACGTCGATGCAACTCCCCATATCATCATGCGCCATCATTGTTGCTTACACCACTATAATTTTTAGAACATGCGTAGGTATCTGTTAATTTCGTTCAATGTTTTAAATAGCCTTAGATACTTGGAAAATCCATCTTTAAAAATCCTTTGCTAAAATATCCAGAGATGGATATAAAGATTTATAAGTTGAGATGTTTGTGTTTTGAGTTTTGAATTGAAGAATCAGACTAACATTTATAAGCATGCATGGGTATATAAGAATTAGATTAGGTGGGGCGTCAAGCGCACATTGCACTATGAAATGCACCCTAGAAACAATGAAAAGGGTTCAGAGTCGAAGATACTACATACTAAGTACATTGTACTTTTACATAGTATATTTCCGTGCGTATGTATATAGTAGCATAGTAATGTGGAGGTAAAATTAAAGATATCTACTTCATATAACTTCGTATAGAGGATCACATATTCTTTGTAAGTACCTACCTACCAACAAGTAAGTAAAGTAGTATAATATTTTACTTACATGGTGCAAAGGACTGATCATTACTTTTTAGCATTAGTATGTAAGTATGTGAATGCAAAGTACAGGAATAATACACCTACCTTTTAGTTGTAATTGTATCTTTGTAAATTCAAATCTACTTACTAAGAAACTAATGCTGTAAAGTTTGTAAGTTGTACCTGACTGAAATCTAAAATGGACAAGGAGTAGTGCAGATAGATAGCTGTTTTAAGTACCTCGCCTATAGTCTTCTACTCACACGTATATGATATATACCAAAGTTGCATTGACTAATAAAAGCGTGAAAGGTTTGTGTATATAGGTAGTAACTCATATAACAAGTATATATAATAATTATATTATGACTACAGATATATATGTGTGTACCCTACCCTAAGAATATTATAAAGAAATAGTTGCAAAAGGGGATGATGATTACGTACGGTGAAAGCGTTGTGGAGAACGTCAGCCTTGGGGATGGTGCGGGATTTGCCATAGAGGCAGGAGCCGTTGGTTGTATTGTTAATACGGACTCGGCAGTCAGGGTGCCAGAATTCCTCCAACGTATACTGACCGACTTGACCTCGATTTTTCGAAGAATGAATTAGATGGTATACCATAATTTCGTCAGGCATCGGTTTAGCTGAAAAGAAACGAACACTTTTAGTGACATTTTGTCGATGTTATTGATTGCACTTGAATCTGTAAGAGGAAAGGAAGACAAGGGCAAGTTTTTGAGTATTTTTAACTGAGCGAGTAGATAGTATGTTTTTATTTGTTGAATTACATAATTATACTGTATATTGCATAAGGAGTCTAGCGTCTGCCCAAGCTGTATATATTTATTATTTTCTCAAGAGTACACTACTTATCCTACAAATACAAGTTAAGTAGTTAAGCATGTATCTTTCTACAAAACTTGAATGTCTGTATACTTGAAATAGAAACAAGGATACTGTCAATAGTAATATAATGTATTGCTTTATGGAAAACGAAGTGCCTAGTCCATGAGAAATAAAAAAAATATACCAGGCCAGACCAGACGCCTATTTACAGTCTAAGAAAAGGTGCAGTTTGGAGTTTGTATCTGTTCTGCTTGAGCTGATCGAGACAAGGTAAATATTACGTAGGACGTAGGCTAAAGCAGTAATATTTTGGATGCACAGAAAATATAAAGACGAAAATGATGATTTTGGATAAAGATTGTTGCTTATTTAGTTTACGTCATACTAGGTAATCCTACCTACCTGCGTACCTTCACATTTTGGCCTGCCATTAAAAATTCGTTTCGGTAGATAGGTAATTGTAAAAGGTGACTCAAAGAGAACTTTACTGTTTTGTAAGTATCTCTGTACTTAGTACTTAGAGAGCCGCTTCTTTTCTTGGAAAGAGTGCATCTGTATCGTTTTCGTCATTTAATAGAATGTCTACTACTAAGTGGATAAGTTTGACTTTAGTAAATGACTGCTTGTCATATCTTATATTGTATAGTCAATTTTAATATATGGTATACCTAGTAGTAGCTTTACTGGTTGTAGCAGTCATTATTTGGAACACTAACAGAAAGTAACAAGTATTGAACGAAATAAGGATTTCGTATTTCATGGGGAGGAGGTAATTTAAAATACAGTTTTGCGAAACCAAATAATACGGTCTGATGAGGTACTACATTTTTACTATAATGGATATCGGTAGGCATATATTATAAGTGGAACAGTATATAATATTATAAACACAAAGTGTTGAGTTGCTTCAAGTAACTATGAAGGTTTTATGTAGCAATATACAAATGGCAAGAGTAAATATCAGTGTACATGGCTATGACTATAATAAGTAGAACAGATGTAATGAATGGGCTATGTGATAGAATATAAATGGTTTAACTACGTTTAACATATCTGCCTACTACACATCGAGATATCTACCTGCTAAAAGACGTATGCAAATGTTATTTATGTTATTCTAACTAAACGGTAATATACACTTTAGCGCAAGCAGCACCTACAGCAATATACTTAGTAGTAAACTCACATACAGTAAAGTACCTTGGCTTGTCTTTGTTGTCGTATCTTTGCTAACTTTTATACAGATATTGAAATAGTAATGTAGGTTGTAACGCTGTGTACTATACAGTGTCAGTAGATAGCTCTGTTTTACTTTTATATTTAGTATTATTTAAGCATAATGTATTATAATCCTTTGCTAAATATTATGACCCCAACAATGACAGGTAAACATTAAAACTATTTATGAATTGCTTGTCTATATCTTTGCATGATATTTTTGGATATTTATACAGTTGGTTTTGTTTTTCGGAGAATTCATTATAATATAGGGTTGGGTAATCAGTTTTTTCCTAGTATTACACAATTATTCCCCGTTTTGTTATTCTATGATAATGTGGTTTGTTTTATCAGTCCTACCTGGTAACGTTTATTCATAACTTGAATACAAACTTTGTATATTTACTAATACAAGATTCACTAAACAATTTGGGGATGTATTTACATGGAAGAGAATTGCATAGTAATGTGTTAAACTTTCTTTAGAAATATATGGTTACAGTACAGGCAATATCATATAGGATAGCATATAGTAAGTAATTGAAAGGACAAATAGCGATTGTAATATTAAAGAGACTGAAATTCTTAGAATTCTGATATGAAATTAATTAGCGCTTAAACATTAGTGTTAGGCACCTTTCCAAATTTCCAAACTGCTACATGGAAGAAGCTCTAGCATACGTTTTGTACGATTTGATGTCTACAATGTAATGGAATTTGTCTATCTCTTTGGTATTTTCCAGACCATTTTGCTTGTATTTTCTATTCTAGGAAATAATAATTGGATGGATAGGTATTTCCGGTAAACAGAATGAGTCAGAGAATCGGAGACGGAATGACGAAACCGATTTCCGTAATGTGTGCTAAATAAAACATGATGAAGAAGAGTGAAGTAGAATTGAATATCTATAGTTTCAAACAAGTTGTAAAGTAGAACTATTTACCTTGTATTTTACATGAGATGACTACCTACGTAAAATAAGTGAATCTAAATAGGCAGTGTAGTGCGCCTTGATCTACGTCACGTTGCAATTTAAGAAATAGCTAGAGGTTTTAGAGCTACTACGAGAGTTCTCGGAAATACAAAGCTATAACGTATTTTCGCCAACACAGAGTTTCTGACAAAGTAAATCATATCAATGCAACGCTGTCAACAAAGTTGTCTTCGTATAGTACAAAGTACAATGATGTATATGAATATATTGTAACCTATCTGTATAAACTAAAGTCTTAAAGCTGTTTGTGTGATTATAACTTATCGTGATAGATATTCATTTGCATATGATATAGTAATTGTATGATGTATATATTTTACTCATTGAAACATCTAAGTAGTGTATTGTCCACCATTATCGGATATAGTAAGTTATGATAATAACTATATTATACATAATTTATAGAGCTTGAAATTCTGCTTAGTGACTTAGTGCGCAATTGACTTTATTATTGATTGTTCAATGACCACTTGTAATTAAATTGTTAATGGCTTGATCTTAGATTACGACCGCTCGACCGCAATTAAAGTTCATAGAATTTCTCTTGTGGTATGACACGAGCCTATATAGTAGAGAAGGTCGTCTAGCCCAGGATTCTGTTGAAATATTAATGGGTAGCATTAATGATTCTTTTTACCATGTCTAAGAGACTCTAGCTAATTTAGAGGAAGTGAGTAAAGTGAGGTGATTGAGGATTTTATTGGTCCTGACTCCTGTCAGTGTCTGATATCTTTGGGTTGTGTCTTTGAGTCTGGTAAAATTTCTTGAGCCTAAACATGTCCCTGCCACTGAAGTTTCAATTTCATACTACGACTGTAAGTCTATTTGAACGTGCATATACGCCAGGGTCAACATCAGCATCATGATGGCGTGCTTTTAACATAGTCTGACTATCTGACTTACAATTAGCACATCAATCCCTGAATGTCTAGTATATATTCTGTGTGACATACTTATAGTTTAGTTATAGATGAGTATGTATGCGTATGCTAATACTTGTCGTTGCTTCTAGTTCATTTGATGATATCCGTAAAGTCTAGTAAATGGCATTGATTGCCAAGAAAAGAATTTAAATCCGGATGCATCCAAAGTCCTTTTGATGCTTCTAGTATCAAATGTCAGCCTACTTATAGTATACCCTATTACAGTATATTACTGACAGACATTTATTATTTTGCATGTGCAACCCTGACTTTAGATTGAACCAGAACCCAGAAGTACAATGAGTCTCCTGACACTAGACGAATACAAGATAAAACTTTTTTATAATAAGATTGCAAAATCATAAAATCATACTTAGCAATCTCCTGGGCTTAAGTAAGCTGATGTTATTAGCATAATAATAAGATTTTATGATAGATTGATTGTACTATTGTGAGAGAGATTGATTAAATAAGAGTAGGTATTGCAAAAGCAATCTCGTAAATATAATGGGCAGACATGACAAAAGTGCATTTGATTGATTCCATGACGTTCCAGATTATTGTAAATATCAATTCATGGTTTCTGAAGGGTTTCATCAGATATTATGTCGAATAAAAGCGTCAAAAGGAATTCAATCTAACATAATGGAATGGTTTGGACTGTTAAATTGGTTTTTGAACAATAAGTACTTACCAGGCTTTGATTTTGACTTTGTGATTGGAGACTGCTTAAGTCTCACAGCAATTCCCCAATGGGAGCAACGATTATTTCTGGATTCCAGGATGTCACCGCTTCGAACTGTTTGTGTGAATATCCGGTAGCTATCCGCATCAAACCAATCGGAGACTCCGTAGGAAGCCAGTTTGTTTAACCCGCTGCTGCTGCTGCTACTAGTAATAATGGTGGGGGTTGTTGTCGTCTGGTCCTTCATTTTGTAAATATTAGAATTTCTAAAGCAGTCTTTTGAATCAGGTAACTCTGTTTGAGATGTGAAACGATGTAGGATGTAAAATGTAGGTAGATGTGTGGAGTGAATAACTTGTGCAAGCAAAGACAGTCTTCTGACTTGACTAGAGAGATTTTTGTCGTTGAAGTAGAGTAGAAGTAGCTCGTCGTCTTCTTCCGCTTTTCAGTACAGTTCAACTCCAAGATTTCTCTATAGACACACATACAAATAAAAAATACAGTCTCTTTGACTCGTTTTCCCTAACGGTCCTTTATGTATACAATTCTATTCGGTGATTCTCTCTATTGTATTATTGTGCAAGCTCCATGTGTATGAAAAAGTATCCATCCAAAATACTACACACTACTCTGTGTGTAGTATTACAAAAAAGGTATTTATTTAGATAATAAATGTAAATACTTACTTGATAGTTTTTGTTCACTTGAGATAGGTAATGTATAAATGTTTGTTTGGGCAAGAGGAATGAGCGAAATAAACGAATGCTTTTAGCTCTATGCCCAAGTAGAAGCTGCAGATGTGTCTTGTGAGGTGGTCAGAGCCAAACTGTCCTTTAGGTCTTTTCCCTCGATGTGCTTTTGTACTGTCAGAAATCCCTCGGCAAACTGCCTTGCCTGCCTGCTACTTACTACAACAACCGCGACCCGTCAGCAGCCGTCGTCTACACGAATCCCCAACTCCAACCCATGCTTGCTTACTTTTCAACTGGCACTCTGGTTTCTCTTTCTAGCCAACGCTTGTTGAAGGTTAGTTGACTTTAACTTCTCTCTCTCTCTATCCATTCTATTTCATTGAGTTGAACCAGAGCACAGCGTAGACTCATCTCATGCAAACGCATTCATACCCCTATGTTACTTATTCCAATGCATTTTGCATTGTAGTTCCAGATTACCACGTATTACTATTACTATTTTACTATGACACATCGTTGAGGTTGAGGACTAGTAGAGGACCAATTATGCCTCATGCATACGTACTACACACGTATCTATATGTTTCGTTCTGAGTACACAGACGGTTTCAACATAATACTTAACTTTTCTTTGAATCACTACATGTTTAACCAAATAGAAGATGTACAATTACATTAAACCTATGTATTTACTGTACAGGGTATTTACTAATTATTGTTTCCGATGTTTCTCAAATGATTGTTTTCATATTTTAAATCTTTCGAAAGAGCATTCGATTCTATGTTCGACATTTCTACATTTTACGTGCTTAGCACCTATTTTCCAAATCGGTCCATGTCTGAATATTTTCTGACCCGGTTTTAGAATGTATTTATACTAGATGTGATTCTACAATCCACTGTGGAAATAGTTTTGTAGTCAGATGAAAATTGGAAATGAGGGCATGTTTCCAGATATTGTCGGATAATGGGGATACCACGTCCGTGAAATAAAAGCTAGAAGATTAAAAATTTGGGAATCTATATAGAATCACAGGTATCTTGTTATAAGTTGGTATCTTTTAATAGTATATCGGAGGGGAGACAATAAATTATAGCTACCCTGTACCTAGGATTTAGGCTATGCAATGTTGGTACTTAAATAATAGGGATTTGTATTCTGTTTCCAGATTTATACGCAATAGTTGTGGATGTGGTGTCATAAAAAATGTATTTTAAAGGGAAGTTCACGAGACTTATGAGGAGACGAGACTAGACTAGACAGCATTTAAGTCTCGGTCTAGTTTGATTGTATGCAGTCTAGTTCTACTCTGTCAAGGCTAATCAAAGTTTTATGTGTTAATGTACACTATTCTTCTAAATGGAAAATATTAAACATTACAACAGATATGAGGAGACTATTTTACAATGATGGAGAATTAACAGAATTACCCATCTGTGTTGAAAGTTGAAGGATTTTCCTGTAATTTGGGTATCTATATCTATCATCTATATGGGGGTGAGGCGTAGTTATTAAGGTTCTTCTCATCATGGTGAGGATATGAATGTAAACTTTAGTATGGGTATCCGCTTAAGTATCCGTAATCGGGTATTTTTATTATTGTTCAACAAACTAATGAGAAGGTTGTTATTTCAGTTATTGCGTCGAATATTTGATGTGTTACGTTGTATGCCTGACTATTTATTATTCCAGGTAATCTTGTGTTATGTTCTAAGTGTATCTGTTATGTAACATAATTAAAGTATGCTATAGGTAGATTGCCATATTCTTTTTGGAGTATCTGCCTTAGTTTATTTAGCTGATTGGATCTTTACCGGTAAAAAGACGTACATTTTGGCTAAGGACCAACATTAATTATAGGTAGGTACAATATTTGCTATGCTTTACAACTCTGTTTTCAATTGGATATGTTGCGGTAGGATTTTATTGGATTTTGTGAGAGTATTTAACATGTAGGAGCAATGACAGAAATGTAAGAACTCATTTCTATTAAGTATGTTGAATGATGCACATGTCTCAAGATACACAGACACTGAATAACAATTCAGAGTATGCGATTTATCTGTATGTCCAATTAAGCGTAAGTAGTCTTGGAAAATAAACATTGAAAGCCTAGTGGCATTCGTGACTTTTCAAACGGGGAAACGTATCATGAATATAAAATAGGAGTATTACACATTACACCCTCTAGATAGCTTAGTATGTTGTAAAGTTGAATTATTAGACTTCTTTCAGGAAGATTTTCCAGTTCAAAGGCAATTTTGGTAGATTCCTCGGAATAATTTTGTTTCTTAGCTGTCTACTTTTAATGTGTAATTACATGGAATTACATGTGATTCGTGTGATATGAAGTATAAACGTTCGTTATGAGACACCATTAAATTGGATTTTATCTTCCAATAGCGTGTATTAATAGTTAGTGTGTCGTATTTATTAATTGGGTCAAATGCTCCCTGGATAAGAGTTGGCGGTTTGCTGACATTTGATATTGTCAAGATATTGATGTACATTTAGCACATTATTTTTCGTTGCTTTGTCTGCCAGTTGTAGTGAGAGCCCTAGTGGTAGTTCTTTCAGCTATCAATTGCCGTTGACGTCCCGTTTATCATGAAATGTGTCTTTGCACAAGATAAAAAAATTGTGATAGGATAGGGATAGATGTACTTTATGTTATACTTGTTATACATGCAGTTACAGTTGTGAGAGTTGTAATTTAACCCTGGTCCTGGTATAGGTATGATTTTCATGTCCTGGTAGTGAGTCGTTTTATTAACATTTCGATATAACTTGTTCTATTGTAAGTATTGTATTGTATTACTTATGCTATACAGTCACACACGACCACTCTATGTACGGTCTAGGTGTTTTAGCTCGCCCGAGGAATCAAGCTTATAGAACCACACAGTTCTTCCGTCCCCAGGAAATTACTTGCTTTCACTTTATTTTCATTTTGAATCAAAATTACTTGGTGTGATATAACAATTAGTATTCCATAACCCATAAATAATCAATTAATGTTTCTGTTTTGGCCAAATATAAACAACTAGGGTTTCAGTGGCAAGAAATCCATGAAATTAGTGTTTCTATAGGCCAAAAATAAATAATTTAGTGTTTAAGGCAAGAAATCAATAAATTTAGTGTATCTGTCTTTTAGTAAATGATAAATTTTAATCTTGAATTGTGTACACGGTCCCATTTACTCGGGTGAGCTTCTGTTACGGCTTGTTGTAGGTTTTTATCTTTTTATAGTAATGTTACTAAAAATTCAAGAATAAATGGTAATGATGATAAAGATATACTATACTAATACTAAGGTCAAGGACCTACCGATATTAGTAATTACAATTAATAACTTTTTTAGTATTTATTTTATACCTTTTCCTATCAGAAACGATAGGAATGACTAATGATAATAATGAATAATGACAATAACACGCGGGGATGGCCCAGGACAGTAGTGCCCGGAAGTAAGTAGGAATATTGAAATTATTACGCTATAAAAATATAAATTCATGTAAAGAAAATTTAAAAATTTACGTTAACTGTCTGCAGTTTCTAACTTTTGATATTATTTATTAGTGTCTACTGTCTACATATACAAGTGCAACGAGCGCTATATACCATATGTGCGTGCGTAGTAATGTGGGGAATATCAGATAAATTCTAAGCTCAACTCACGAATATTTTCCATGACTGTAGATGCAGTGGCAGTGCAGTGATGTAAAAATTATATTACTATCATATTTTATTTATCGTCTTATGCGTACAGGATTCTGGATAGATTTGTCATATAGATATAATATACTAGTAGCTCTGTAGTCTGATTCTGATGTACAAGACTTTAAGACTTCCTGTTTGTAATATCTTTAAAGCTTAAACGTGTTTTCTTAAAATGTACGTATGAGGTGCACTTGTACTTGTAGCATATCATATCTTAGTGTATAGCAAGTAAATATGTGGTTCCAAGATGATATTTAGTAGCATCTGTATGATTAGTTATATGCAGATGCAAAATTTTTGCTTCCGATATTTAGACAGGCGTTTCTGTCTCTGTAAATGCCGGTAGTATCTCTGTCTGCTTTCAAATTTTACGTTGTGTATAGTAGGTAGTCAATCACTTGTAGGAACATTTATATAATCCGCTACAATGAACACTGACAAATACTTTTAAAGTTCATGAAATGGGGGCAATTAGTACCTCTAACTTTTGAGAGTAAAACAATTCCAAACAATTGGTCGTTGTCTTCTGCATTTTTGCTGCGTATACCATCTTAGATAATTGGATGGCATTGTTTTGTCTTTCATATAGAAGTGATTACAATTTCAGTCTCTCAGTGTGTATTTTGTATCAAATAAGACAGAAATGGTTGTTATTGTTTACTAAACTGTACTATTTGAATGGGCTCCGCGGTTCTACTTTAATGCAACTTACTACATGCTTTTTGCCTGCATTTAAATGCACATTAGGGATTTGGGAAGTATTATGAGCCTTAGTTATATGTACAAAACAATACGCAGTTTTACACGATGATATCAATTGGCATATTTGCCAATTTTGTCGGTGCAAGGACCGCCTAATGTTAATATAGGAAAAGCCAAAAGTAATACCGGATATGCATTTTGTTCTAGCAAACTGCTTAGCATCATGAATGAATAGGCCGTTTATTTTCGCAACAATAGAATACAAATACAGCATGAGTAACCAGCCTGTGAGTTCAAGGAAACTTAAAAATGTAAATAGAATCTGTCTACTTGGTAGTCTAGTTTCGACAGAGTTCGTCGTGTAATAGTATTAATAGTGTTTTCAGACACACTGTGTGTTATTATACCTTATTGACATGCATAATATGCTTAAATACTACATCGGTGGTAAATAACGCTGGATGCAATGAATTTGTGTTCAATGCTCTCTGACTTTGTTATTTCATCAGAACTAATGTGATGTAGTTTTTAAATGAAACTTAACTGCTTCTTCTGCTGTGCTCTGTGTAGGACTGAAACAAGCTGAAGGAGATTATTTCCTGCTGTCAAATGGGTTCGGGTTCATGCCTATGTTTTGATTTAGAATGTTATCACTAAGAAGATCTGATATATGTATGATGTTTAGTGCTTCATTTCGTCTTCGTGTTTATAACTAAAAATGTGTCGATGCACATGCAACAATAAAATTTTATTTCCCTTCTTGTAGGAATTATAAATAATACATGTAAGCATAACTCCATAGCCAACATGTATCTTCAGTTCAAGAAAGGCTTACTCTTACAGCTCAAGATTTTGCTCACTGATGTTATAATGTCATATGTAAATGTAGAATACAATATGTTAAAAGTCTAAATACGTGGTCGAACATTTTGAACAAAATGACAATTACTGATAAAACTTGATAGTTGATTTACAGTAACTATTTGGCTTATCGCTAGAATGGGTCTGTAAAGAAGTCAGATTTTTTTCCGGAAATTGTACATCTAAGCTTATTTTAATCTGAATACATCTATTAGCTAGTGAACTGCGACTTGAGAGGATACTGTTAGCCATGTATATACAAATGTTGCTTTTCATGTATGAGACAATTGTTTGTTCTTGTTCTTGAACAAACTTTGTTTTGTCAACACTTTAATGGTATCCGTAAAAAATAATAAGCATTTTAAGCGGACATGGCACACCAGTTTTGAATATTGGCCTTGGAAATGAAGATTATGCGTAAATTGCGTATTACCAACTTGTATTTGTAATTATTTGTGCGTGTTTTTGGAATTAGTCTGAAAGTTACTAGCTACGAGTTATATCATAAATCATAAAAGTATGAGTAAATTTGCATAACATTTGTATAATAATTATCGTTTTGTTTTATGTAGTCGAATACTGGAGTTAGTTGGTTATGTTCGCTTAAATACAACATTTTCATTTGCATCTACTCAATATTGAATTGAACTGGATTTCCTCTTTCGCTTCATTGCAGCTGCGATGCAGTTTCTATATACGAGTCTAAAACCCTGTGTGGTTTTTCTAATCTATTTATAACTTCAGTTTATGTTCGTTGTTGGCTTGCATCTGCTATGCATAATTCATGTCTTGTATAGTTATCTTAAGCAAAATGTAAGCAGGATAACGATGATGGTTTAGAGACTGTAATGACAAGTTTTATTTAATTATTAGTCAACGTATCATCTTCATTGTAAATTATCACTATTTCAAGGTAACTAGCGTATAATTACTTGTTTGGCTCTATTTAATATTTTAATCTTATTTGTTCTTAAGACTTTGTGGATGATTTCTAATGGTTTATTAATAATACTTAGTAGTTCATAGATAGAGTTCATTACTTACTAATGGGCTTTGTACATGGAAATAATTTTAATAATTTTTTTGGTATAGTGCAAGTGCAGGTGTGATAGTGGTTCATTTGCATAATAATCATTTTTGACTGTAGGTGGTTTTTTATGTGAGCGTATGTGTAATTAGCAGATTACCTATATTGAGTGAGACTTTGAGGTAATGGATAAATGATTTAAATATACACTTGTAAAGTTTTAAACGTTGAACTCGAAAATAGCATACTTTAAATTATATATCTACACGCAAAAATGCCAACCCTGGAGATTCTATTTCGGATTGTGAATATCAGTTTTAACTTGTTTGTAACTGTAATGTGGCCCGTGGATGTTACATTATGTCTAGAGTTAGTTAAACAACAAAACAAATGATGCAATTATACAAGATACATTGTTGTATGTGGTTAGTGGATAATCTTTCAGTTTATATTATATCTGTACAACATTAAAATAAATGATAATGTTTGACCTGTTTGATTAAACACTATCATAATCTGTGATCACACTATTGTATTCAACCTCAACCCTTCAATCACAGATCCGTTATATTGCCAACTAATATTGTTATGTATGTGTATTTCTATACACAAGATATTGATTTAAGTCATTTAAGTCATTTGGCAGTTATACAACCATTATTACTATGCAAATTGCATACTGGTACTAAGCTAGTACTTCCAGTTCACTTTTGATAACTATGAGTTATCGAATGCGTAAACGGGTAGTTCAACTACTGTGTATTATTATTAACTTTAAGGAAGTTTATAAGGATAATGAATAATAATGATAGATTTATATGTCTATTTTATTAAATATGATTCCCGTTCCACAATTTTTGGTCATTGAATGGGATAAAGACAAAAAGCATTATATTATTAGGTTCTATCTCCTCGTGACTGTGACAGTAAATGGAAATTGTATTCATGTATGAAAATCGCTAGTTAGTAGAGGTACTATTATGGTATAACACTCTATGGGCAGTAGCTATGTAATGACTAAAGGAATGTGCAACACTAAAAAATGATTTGCAAGATTCCTATTTGCTTAATACTTAACATCGCTAATATTTATTATTGGCAATTGTAGATCATATGTAATGGTGTTGGCACGCTGTTAGTTTGGTGTAGTAGTAATTAGACGGTAATGACTACAACGATAATGCATAAACTCCTAATTAAACACAAGTTTAACTTGTCGATTGTGTAGTAGCATATGCAAATCATGCTACTATGAATAGAATAAGTATACTCATTAAAATTGAAAATAATTTAGTGTAAATGTAAGCAGACACATCAAAATACAAGTGCATAGGGAATACATTAATATTGAGTATTGACGCACGGATAAAAAGTCATTGATTGTAAAGTGCTAATTTGTAAACTCATGGGGGATGGGTTGTTCATATTATTGCTACTTGTTTGCGATGTGTGAAATAAATTACTAAGTGGTTTACGTTTTAAAATAGGACTTGAAGTACATTAGAATAAATTCTTTTACCATAGTAAAGTACAATTACGCTGTGCTCGTTGTATGCTTGTTCTTCATATGCTGCTTTATATACAAAAATGAACAAAAATATTTATTACACTGAATAAATTATTATTTTAAAATGTTTGTGTACAAACGCAGGAACAATGAAGACGTGTGTAATGCCAGAAAGCTTATTGCCCTTACATAAGATTTAATTCCAGTCATTATACAACTCATTTTAGCATATCCACCACATTTTTTAATTGCTCTTTGTTAGTTAGCTACTAAGTATTGTTGATGAAAATGTTAACATATACCTATAGTAGAACCAATCCCAAAATAGCTTTTCTGTATTACAGAATATTTTGTATGTACATTGGTAGGTGTGTCAAAATGTATACTGTAAACATCTGGTATTTAGTGTTGTACATTTACTTGGAATTTAGAAATACTACTGAATAGCAGGGTTAACAAGTGACACTGGCTTTACCCAAGTTCAAGTACTACAAGCAGGTCAGAGTAATGCAATTTGTAATGGTACGTAATAATCATTGATTTGTAATTTCCTAAGCGAGGAAATTTGTTGCGTGTCTGTTGTATGTAATGTGCAGAATAAATTAATTAAGCGGTAATGTCAATTTTACAGGGCAATTTAGTGGGCCAAGCCTTAGGCTCCACATGTGATGGAATCATACTGTAGTATCCTCAATTACGATTACTATCTTTTGACAAAACAGACAGACAGTTAGTAAACTGTGACTGCATGCACACTGAAAAGGTGAAAAGTTTGCAGATGGCAATGATATAAGGGCTTCTGTGTGGTCATAGTGTGGATAGGACACTTTTTATGTAGTTGTGCTAATTAATATCAATGTTCAATAATAAATGTCGCAATGAATTAATGGCTTTTGTTTTCTTTATGTTGCAGATTGTGGCTCGTCGACAAGACCTTAAACTCATAGTTACGTCAGCTACAATGGACGCATCTAAGTTCGCGACATTCTTTGGAAATGTACCGTCTTTTATAATACCTGGAAGAACGTTTCCTGTTGAAACATTCTTTAGTAAAAACACTGTGGAAGATTACGTCGATTCAGCTGTGAAACAGGCACTTCAGATTCATCTGCAGCCTAATCAAGGTTAGCGTCATTACTTTTTCTGTTTGTCCTAAGTGTTAACTTTAATTTAGATATGCTTTTACTGGATAACAACCGGCAGCTGAAACTAGAATTCAAAGTACTGATATGTACTTATTATTAGGTTATGTATCTACTTAGGCGATGCTTGTAATCTGCTCGACAAGGTGCGCTTTTTAATTCATTTTCAACGAAGTCTGGCATGGAGAATTCTTATCTCACAAAGCGTTGTCAGTCGTGATACAAACTACAATCCTATTAGCGTAGGTATCTCCAATATTCATTTCGTACAAAGGAAATATCAAAGTCTGTTGTGGTAGGAATAATTCAAAAAAGGAAGGACAGGTTTGGAATTCTAAAGAATAGTTCATATCATACGCACGTAACATGATGCAAGATATGCCAGCTAGTTTGAACAAGTTATTCTCTTCTCAGAATCAATACTATACATTTCGTATACAATTTGATAACCTGTTATAAAGATGTACACTACTAATTTATCACAGATGTGGTAAAGTAAAGACGAAAATACAAAAATTGTGTGCATGCATATTATTTACTTAGCGTATATGTTGATAACCACAATTGTATTAACAAGCTCAAAATAGCCGATCTTCACAGTAGGAATGGGATGTGGTTTGATGGTTTGCACTTTACACTTTATATGTATTTATGTATTTACATAACTTGCAAGGTTTTTATTGTATTGTTGGTTGTATAAAGATGTAATAGTATATTTAAAATTAAATTACATAAGTATTACATTACAAAACAAGGCTATTAAGTCATGATTGTTTGGTTTAAAGTTATAGGCAGTGAGTGTTAGTTATATTTAGTATCATAATGTCACTGATCCAATGAGACCTTGACTTTGTCCTCATTTTATAGATGCTATTTCATTTTATTGTTTGTGGATATTCTCATTTATTAGTCTTTCTAGTCTAGTAAAACTGCTATCATATCATAAGCGTAACTTAATATTCCGTCAACTCAAAATTTATTGTTTCTCTGGTTTGTGGTTAGTCTGAAAAACCTATGTAATCATATTTGGAGACGCAGTTTTGTAATTCGATGGATTATGGTTTTTGTTGAAATTATACTTGCAGTGTTAAGCATTTCATCCATTAGGGATGATGGCATGTGCATATTGAAATACAAATGGCTGTAACTGTAAAACACAAAACTTTGCTAATAAGTCTATAGGCTCTTTATGTAATGTGCTAACGAAAATTAACATGGAAAATAATTTTTAAAATAATTACATCTAATTGAAGTAGTGATTTAAAATGATTACATTAATTTTTGCTTTTATAGCTAGCTATTTGCATACTTGTATGTTAAATCAATGCAATGGCAGTTGCACCAAAGAGTTATTGTTATTTGGGTTTGTTGTATTATTTTTGTGTTTCTCCGTAACGTAAAACTCAACACTTATTGTGTGGTGAATACGAAAATAGTAAATCAAGTCTATGTCTGCATCTGCATATGGTAATATGGGTTGTAAAATCAAAACTAAACGCTGACACATGCATGAAAAGAGATTAAACGCGGGCGGAAATCTCATGCCCTACAATTACACATTTTCAGGTCACAGGTTTTGAGATCAGGGATTTCGTACCAAAAATCTATTATGTACTTATTTTTATCAAGAAAATAACAGTAAGGCTGGCTAATAAGCTATTAAAGCTCTGCTAAAATAGGATTTTAGGACTGAAGTAAAAGAAATTGACCATTTGTTTTGCTGCGTCATTATTTTCAAATATTTGTTCAAAATTTGAATTTGTTCAAAAAATTAGAATTAAGATAAGTTGCGTTATCGACATCGGCTGTTATCCTTTTGGCGGAGTTCTTATTATACGCAAGAAATTAAAAAAAAACTATTGATACCTACCAAAAGAAGTATAAGTTGTGTGGATGTATACGTATGTGTGCAATTGTTAAAATAAATGAATACTTTTATTGCGATTTACAGGTGACATACTTGTTTTTATGCCTGGTCAGGAAGACATTGAAGTGACATGTGAAGTTTTAGCGGAAAGACTGGGTCAGCTAGAGAATGCACCTCCTTTAGCTATTCTTCCCATTTACTCACAATTGCCTTCGGATTTGCAAGCCAAAATTTTCCAGAAGGCACCAGATGGGATACGAAAATGTGTTGTGGCAACAAATATTGCTGAAACTTCTCTGACAGGTCAGTAATAGTGTATTTCGCATATTTCATTTTTATAAAGAACCCTGAAATGGATATCAATATCAATTAATGCATTTACATATGGGAAGAAAGTATTTAAATGCATTATCTAGGTTTTAGTCATGGACCAATATCATTCAGGGTTAATTTCAGTATCAAAAAATACGCATTATGAAATATATTTAGGGCTAAAAAATACGTAATAAAAATATATTCTAGATAATAGATAATTTTTGCGATAAGGTATCTATCCAACATTCATTCCATGCATGCAGATACATAATGCAAGAAATATTGATATTCATGTCAACGAATTTGAAGCAACTTTTTTATTGTGATTTGCAGTTGATGGCATAATGTTCGTAATCGACTCAGGATATTGTAAGCTGAAAGTGTACAACCCAAGAATTGGTATGGATGCTCTACAAATCTACCCTATCAGTCAAGCAAACGCTAATCAAAGGTCAGGACGCGCTGGGCGCACAGGACCCGGATCGTGCTTTAGGTGAGTTTAACATGCACATCCACAAAATGCTTACAATAACCAATGTAATCCGCATAGATAAACAATCCGACAATATATTACTTTTGTATTGATTTTGCCAGCTTTCGCAATCAATTAACTGAATAACCCAATGATGTAATGTCAGCCGTTCTTTTTATATATTTACTTAATTGAATCGTACCCTTTAGGCACTTGAACTTGTGTTTCTTGTTAACTTAATTTATTACTCGTACGTACGTACGTCGATGTGTCAAACATTCTATGTGGAAGAAATGTAATCAATAATGTAATATTAAGTCGGCGAAATGTAAATTCCCCTTGGCATTCCCCTTCTCAATATACGTCATTCCGTCATTATTATATTTGATTTGTGGTAATTACATTTGTCTAGTCAGACTAATCAGCTTTGTGGTGCTTAACTTTTGTAGACTTATGTGAAAGTATAGTGTAAATATTATGTAATTATATTACAGATTGTACATGGAGAGACAGTATAAAGAAGAATTACTTATTACGACCATTCCGGAAATTCAACGTACAAATTTATCTAATGTAGTCCTCCTTCTAAAATCCCTTGGTGTTCAAGATCTACTTCAATTTCACTTTATGGATCCCCCTCCACAAGTAAGAGATATATCATAATTAGCGTCATAAAACATTGCAAATAGATCACAAACAGAATTGGATGATAATACAATTTTGTTCTATTTAAGGATAACATGCTGAATTCCATGTACCAGCTATGGACATTAGGAGCTTTGGATAATACCGGCCGCTTAACTGATTTAGGCCGATCTATGGTTGAATTTCCATTAGATCCTGCTCTGTCAAAGATGTTAATTGCGTCAGTAGATATGGGATGTTCTGCAGACATATTAATTATCGTTTCAATGCTGTCTGTACCAGCTTTGTTTTACCGACCAAAAGGACGCGAAGAAGATGCTGATGCTGTTAGGGAAAAGTTTCAAGTGCCCGAATCTGATCATCTAACCTACCTTAACGTTTATCACCAATGGAAGACAAATAAGTATGGTTTACCTACTAAATACCTAGATTTACAAAAATTAATTCTGTTGAATTAGTTTTAAATCCTGTGTTACATACATTTTTCAAACTCATCGATTTACAATTTATTAATTTGTAATTTTTTGTAGTTATTCAGGGACATGGTGTAATGAACACTTCATTCATGTGAAAGCAATGCGAAAAGTCCGAGAAGTAAGAAGTCAGCTAAAAGAC
>JABASH010000845.1:0-32630 GCA_019776445.1 Tomocerus maximus | reverse complement strand
GTTATAGCCTGGACAAGAATTGAGTCGACGGACGAACGGACACACGGACGAACGGACAGAGTGTTTGTGCAAACACATAAAATAGTCGGCAAGCCGATATTTAATAAATAGTAGTGATTAGAACACATAATTTCTTTTTTGGAATATTGACTTTTGCATTGCGATTGCGAATTAGATTTATATGGCTTGTTTGAGCCCTCATTATTTCATTGCCTTCTACTAAATGTTGCGTTTCTATGATTTGTTTGTATGTACCGCTTTCTGTTTGATTTCGACACAGCCGATTCTTTTGAGTCAGGCACATTTCAATTGTGGTAGTACATTTTTGCGGCGAAGTTGTTATTGCCCGAGTTTTTGGCGTTCCAATTCCAATTCAAGTCAAAAAACTCATTGTTTTGATATCATTATCCGGATCCGTCAATTTTTACCAGGTATTTTTAATTGAACAACCAGTTTGCTTTGTTTGTGCTTAAATAGCGTAGCAATTTTAAGTTATTTAAATTATTATTTTTGAATTTTAGTTCCGCCGCTTCTAACAATCTCACTTCAATTGATTGCAAATTACGATTACAAGTACAACTTACAGGTCAAGAGTAAAAGCAATGACGACTTTGGAGTCAGTTATTGTTGAGGACGTTAAAGAGGCTGATAAACCTATTGACAGAGAAAAGGTACGTCAGCAGCATTGTAAATTAATGCTTACCTACATTCAACATACATTATAATCTAAAACCAATGTTTTTGAATTGAAAGAATATAAAAAATGTTTTCTGATTTTTCTATCATATATTTTGATTTATTGCAGACTTGCCCATTACTTTTACGAGTATTTTGCTCAACTGGGCGTCATAATTCGTTGCAAGATTATGCTAATGGGGGTGTGCCAGCGAATGAACTTCAGATCTATACGTGGTAAGTTATGATTTTATGTGCCTTCAGCTTTTACATATTGCAGTTGAAAGTATTTGATATTAGTCTTTTTTAATTGCTGAACAACTTACCATCAATATTATTTTTAAACCTTTTAAAGGATGGACGCAACTCTAAAAGAAATTGCCGCATTGGTAAAAGAAGTAAATCCTGATGCTAGGCGCCATGGTACAGTCTTTGACTTTTCTTTGGTGTATCCGGATAAATTCCTTCGTGTCAGTAGAGCTAGGTCTGTTGGAACAACTGTGTCTGGTCAAAAAACTCCTGATGATTTGAAGACCTTAACCCAACTCCGATTTACCATAGGAGACTATTTGGATATCGCTATCACACCCCCAAGTCGTGTCATTCCTATGCGGCGGCCAGGAAATCGGTATTAATTTCGGTTAGAATTTAACATGTTTCAGACAGCCTTCTTAAAGGCAATAATATTTTACATACTAATTAATATCTATTAACTGCATAGCTGTCTCTACCTTTTCATCTAGATAGTTCCAAGTTAGCTGTTTAATAAGTTATTGCATTATTTTTTTGCAATTTTGTATATTTATATCGATAGACAAAATTTAGTGTTCTTGAGGTTTTTAGTAGAAACCAAGTAGTATGGCTATCGTTAATTTAATACTAACATAGTTTGAAAAGTGTTATATTTGTATAGAATATTATACATAAATTACATATTATTCATTCATACATGTAGGTAATAAAAGTATTATTATAATAATAATATTGTCATTGTATGGTTAAATCGCTGGCTGCTTCGGTGAGTTGCTAGTATTATTTCGTTTTATTCATATAGAATTCGTCTTCACTTTTCACATAACAAGCATTTTCGTGTTTCGTGTATGTAATGACAGTGAGTTAATGTTGTTGTTATTCTTCAAATGGTACTTACTCAAACCCTTTTGTGAAAATTGGACATTTAACACTTATGAATTAATTTTAATTTGATGAATTATGTTTTGACTAAGGTACAAAATTATGGATTTTTGTCAAAAGCATATTAGGTTCCTACAATACCTAGTAAAAAATGTTTAATAATAATATTATGAATGAACAAGGATAAATACACTTATATAAAATTAGTATTCGTGGTAATAAAGATGCATTTATATCAAATAATAGTAAAGTCAGGTGGAAAAATTAGCGTTTTATTAATATTTTGATCATTTGCGAAATGGAGAAAGATAAAACACTACAGATAACGAACTTACAAGGAAAATGCTTGAAAATGTAATTTTACAAGTACATAGTACATTATACGTTTCGATCCGTATAATAATGAGCATCATATTATCATAAACTTTATAGTTTACACATTCATATAAACTGCAAATCGTAAAGAAACAATTTGAAAGAAAATGCTCAATCTTTCTCCAAAGTAAAAGTATGCTATGTTATAACCCAAGTTAACACAGCAGATATATTATATTCTATTTTCTTAGCATTTGTGTAATTTTATGCATCTGTTCAAGAAAGGCTGGCATTACTGCCGAAACTGAATTGTCGATTAGCTCTTGCATATGTTTTACAGCTGCTTCGTCATTTAATTCTAAACGAAATTTATCCAGTACTTTTTTTACAGTTTTGTCAGGTTCAAGCGCAATATCAGGAACGCTTGCACCAACCATCAGCGAAAATAAATTCAAAATAAGATTTGCATGTCTGTAAACATAATCAAAACATCATTAGCATGACATTCGTCAATTTTAACAATTCGTCTATTAACAATATATTTTATTTTTCTACCGTCTTAAATGCAAAAAGGCTGTGTAGCAAAGTTTTCGAAATTCTTGGTAATAGTCGGATTGAATGCCTCCCATGGCGTCCACCATTTCTTTGCTGAGTTTCATAGGCGGTGGCATTGGCTTAGGGTCGCGACCAAGAATGTAACCAAAATCGATATGAAAAAGCTTTCCATCTTGTGTTAACAATAGATTGTCCAAGTGACGATCCCCAATGCCCAACAAGTATGTTATTACACAGTAACCAGCTGAAAAATAAAGTAGTTTGTTGAAATATAGAATATAATATATAATTCTATCATTTTGTACATACTAACAACGGTACAAAAGTTCATAATCAGCAACATCCGCTTATCATCAAATCATCATAGTCATTTGGGAATCCAAAATTTGGATTTACCATTTAATTTCCAATCAAAACAATGCACATTTCATTGACAATTGCAAACGAATGGAACAGTTTGATTATGAAAAGAATATAATATAATAATGCATTTTTGTAGTCATTTTCTACGGAATGCGAATATATTATTCTCAGCAGTAGTACCATGGGCTAATTTAATAAGCTCTGTTCCATTCCTCTTCCAAACGTGGTCAAAATCAATTAAAACTTACATCCAAAACAACAAACGTTTTAAAGGGTTACTTACCACAACTTTTGACATACGTGTCCATCACAGATGGGCTAATGCCATATAAATCGGATTCAGATGGATGATACTTTCTAAAAAAGTTATGTATAGTGCTCTCGTTTGCCAGAACATCAGCAACAGTAGTGGATTTTATAAATTGCACAAATCCTAAAATATTTAGATGAGATATTTACTGCATTCATAACTTGCCCATTATAAGAAGTGTTACTCTAACATTAACAACCGCTATGGACTATGGAGCCAATTGTTAAGAAAAATCAATTTAATTACCGTGGGATGTGCTAGTTGCCAATACACGATACGGTGACAATTTCAGGTCTAAATTTTCTTTCCTTAGCAGTTTATCCATCAAAGTAATGATTTGAAGAATCAGTTGGTTCTTGTCGCAGATCATCACCATGTTTAAATATTGCAATATAAGGTTCCCCTGTGTTGGTCAAAAAGGTCAATCGACACGGCATTTGGCTGGACTTAAACAGGGTCGCTCTAAATTATAACGAATTATGTGGTTATGTCTCGTGTCAGTGTCACATCTCGTGTTTATAAATGAAATAAATAAAGATTATGAATACAAAAATGATATTCTTACTCTTTGGCAACAATACCAGTAATTTGGACTTCTGGATCAAGAGGAAATGGTAACGGATCAAATTTTGTAAAATTTATTTTCTGTGGATCTTTATCGCTTAATAGAGACTGCAACCGTTCTATTTTCTTTTGTCTGTTGGCACTTTCTTTTGCAACAGCCTTTACCACTTCCACCAACTTGTCGATAAACTGCTTCTGCCTGCCCAGAACTGCTCGTCGCTCTTGCCATTCAGGTTTACCGTGCTTCATGCACTGGTGAAAAAAAAGTATTTTTAAGTGTTCTAATTACTTGTATGCAAGCAACTGCAACATTTTTCAAAGACTTACATTACTGAACCGCTTCATCACGTTTTTATACATTTCTCTAACATGAGGATCCTGCTTGACCCCGACTTCATGATCTTCGCCCTCAATACTTAAATACCTGCATACATATTTAAGTCAATTATTTTTAAATGTAATTATTTGATTGCATTTGCTTTACATTAGACAGTAAATTACCAGTAAAAATAGTTGACAAGATTGGTATTGTCTGCAGCTCTGTGGATTAAAAAGGTAGCTAAATCAGGTTTATCAGACATAACTGCCGCTTCAATAACATTCTTGGAAGGCTGGTTCCCGTCGGTACTTGATTCAGCAAATGTCTTACTTGAAGCCTCATTTAGGTCCACCCCTTCACCACCACTACTCGGTGCATGTGTGGGGATTACCAGAGAAGGAATTAATTCCGATTCAGTGGCTACATTACCACCATTATCTTGAACGTCCTCTGCTGTACTTAAGTTTAATAGGTCTTTGGTTTCTGGAAAGGCTGAAAGGCCATCACGAATTTGGTCAAAGTTTTCGTATTTTAACGCTTGCACCAATTGTAACAAATATAGAAGCAAATCCTAAATTGCAGAAAAAAGTTAAGTTTTAATCGAAAATTCTCAAATCTATTTCAACATATAAATTGTAATAATAAAAATAAAAGTTTACCTCATCAGGAGCTTGCCTTAGTCTGGCAACGGCATAGCTTCTGACTGCAGGATGTGTAAACTGTGGTCCGAGTAGTTCCAGAGCATCTTGAACATCCATAGGGGCCCATTTAGCTAATAATTCCAAAGCTTGTTTTTCTTCCCCGTCTGCAGCCCACTTTACACATTTTAAAAATTTTGCCAAAGCCTACAGTAAAGTTTATAGTCAATAAGTTTCATAGGTCTTACTACGTAAATATAATAAATAAAATTAATTCATTTTAATATTATTACCTTTTTATTTGAACTAAGATAGTACCGAAACTTCCAAATCAAATCCTGTTCTTCGGATGAAAGTTGTTTAGTGGGTGGATAACTAACTATTGCATTCAGTTGATCACGGACCAAATGGTTAGGCTTCAAGTCAACATCCGACAGACCAGTATGAGTACAACGGGATAAGGTGTGATGCTTATTCTCCACAAGATTATCCTACAATACATAAGTACATACGTTATTTATTAAAATTACTACCAATTAAACTATAAAATTATCCACCTAAAATATAATTAATAATCAGTTAGTAGCTGTAATTTTTGTGCGATATAAAAGAATGAGTAGTAATTGTTAGTAAAGCTGCACCTGATATTTGTACACCTGATTGCAGTAATTTTGATAGTTATAAAAGGAAAACCCGTACACTCCCAACTCAATCTCAAGATATTCCATCTTATACTTGTTTCATTAGTCGACAAAAATTATAATTTTTGCAAGAAACTACATTTGTGTAGAAAATTACAACCTGTCCTCATGCAAGTGCACAAGAACACCCAAACCACATTTGGCCACCACCAGAATAGCGAACAATTGATGCTCTAATTATAGCAGTGGAAACTCAGCATTAGATTTATCCCATGTCAGATGACAATTTGTTAAAGCTTATGTCCAAAAAGGTTTCACACGATTACCTTCCAAAAAATTGAATTGCTTTTGTTACAATAAAATTTCTTAAGGAGGCATTCCACTTTAAATGTTTTCCAAGCAAGATAGCTTACTCTCAATTTGTCTTGCACTGAAGCCCAAAATCTTTTGAAATACTTGGCCACGTACTTGGTCCACAATGATTCAAAATGTTGTTTCATTATTTAAATGAAACATTTCACCTAAAAGCAACGATAATGTTTGTGTCTGTAGTCTGTGTTGTGTCTACTCTACTGATCAAATTGTTCTATTAAGCAATTTCAATTACTTAAGCCCAATGACAGTCTCATATGGAAAGTGTTGAAATGTACAACGATAAGTAGTGGCAATGGCTAATGCAAACAGTGCAACAGAAAATGCTGATTCAGATTTAGGGACGAGCTAATCAAACTGCTTTACTAACGAAACCGTCCCATGAACACCTTACTGATAAGCTTATCTAGGAAAGTACTCTGAAAGTAGGCAAAGTGCATTCAATGATACATATTTGTTTCCCGTATTAATGTCTGGTGAATATATGGAATGTGGAGACCTGATATAGTGATAATATGACAGTATAACATTATCAATCTTTACCACGAATTCTACCACTGAAACCTGTCGTGTCTACTACATGTTTAACAAAAGTAACTATTTGTCACTGGAGAAGGTTCCGGCTTGCATATTATTATCACTATTCAATTCCTGTCGAGGTCGGTGGCAAATATTTGTCCATTGATTTACAACTACAACCTTACTGAACAATATGCCGGAGCTCTAACATTTTAATACGTATAATGCAGCTCATATAGTTTTAACATTATAGCTTAGTTGCATATACTTCAATGAAACTGATAATTAAATATGCATGACCATAATATATTATTCCCTAGTGCATGAGCAATAAATGTGTAATACAATATCATAAATATTATGACAGTGAGTAACAATGCTACCTAAGAATAAGCAAGACAAATAATGAAATATAATGCGTTGTAACTTTACGCTTTCACGTACCAACAAGATTTCATGGTCAGGTAGCCACGTCGTTTCTCCTGGGGACGTATTGTTATCACCAAGCGTGTCCAGATCTGCTGCGTTTTTTTCATAAAATTGTATGCCATACTAAAAGTAATAAATCCTTTATCAATTACGAACTTTACCTTTGTACTTTGATGTAATATAATAGCTGGGTAGGTATAATCACCTGTACTCCTCCAAACTCTGCAATAGGAAATTCTATGTTGAGGAACATGAAGTCAGATTCCTTCTTCTCCTTCTCGCAAATAGATTCTATTTCACAGAAGGTAATACGATCCAACCAATCTAGTTTTGGAAGTTGACCCATTCTATGCTTTTTTGAAAGCTAAACCCATAAATTAAAAATGGAATGTCTTTATCAGAAGCTAAAGAAATAAGGTCATAGACCCTGGTCAAGTCTGTCTTCAAATTTTACAATGCAGATTAATGAAAAAACGAGTAAACTCATTCAACTTGGAATAATGAATAATTAATTGCATCTGAATAAGTCTGAATTACATGCTGGTACTTACTTTGTTTAACCGATACATGCGATTTCCTTTTGGCCCTTTCCCCGGCGTGGCTGAAACATTGTTTCCGTCAGCTATTTGCCCAGGCCACACTCTCAAATCTATCATCCCCTAATTTATTAAAATAATCATCGTTAACAAATATTATGTTGAGGCCCTATAGTAGTCGAATCCAGACGGTATATTGTATAGACTCAAGACTCCAGGGTCTCGAACCAGATACATACACTTACCTGATTGCTCTTAGTTCGTTTTCTAAAGAACTCGAAGACAATAGAAAAGGCTTTCCTTGGGGACTATGTGAACAATGGCACTGGAGTCTACGCCAACCAAATCAGTGCCATTGTTCATAGTCTGGTCGGGGATTCCGCTCCGAACTAGTGCCATTGTTCTATGTCCCCAAGGAAAACCTTTCCTATAGTCTTCGAGTTCTTTAGAAAACGAACTAAGAGCAATTATGTAACATGACTTTAAGACAACACTTATAAATAGGCACTCACTTGCCGGAAGATTCCATTTTTTCCAAAAATTGATATAGTACTGCCACCAACTGGAATTATTTTGGAGGGACCACCACAGTCATATATAGTAAGACACATTTGAGCATTACGAGGTAGATCACTAAATCGCAGAGGAAGAACAATCCATTCGTTCCAACTGAAATATTCAGAAAAATTGTTAATCACTACAGTGCAGTACACACATGCTACACATTTGTATTTTAGTTTGGCATTTGGAGATCTCCATTATGGTACACCCATTTTTCGACACGATAATTGAAATGAAAGTCTCTCAATTATACTTACTACACACTTTACAGTTTTATATTCCAATTTTTCCTATTTATTCCTCACAATTGGTTGGAATTTCGTTCTGAGGAGATAAAACATATATTACTAGTACAGTGGTTTAAGGTCTCCCACTTTGCTACATGCATAAAATTTGAGTCCTCAAAAAACTTGCTCAAGAGTCTTGAACCCATTTTGGCCCCCACATTGTAAACATCACTGTGCTTAGTTTAGAGTTGAAGTTATTATTTATTAACTGACCTTATTATCTGTAGAACTGGTGGACTGAATACGGTTACATACAAACTAGTTAAAAGTACTTAAGTACTATGATTTCTCCCAAAAGTTCAAGGACGCCTATAGCCTATACCCCTAAACAGCTTCGCTGCTAAGTAGGTATACTATACAGACGAAAAGACAAACTAGTAACTACGTATAGCATTAGGAATTGTAAGGAGTGCAGGGCATTGGGCATACGTCAACGTCAGGGTCTAAGCATACATGAGTCTCAGCCACATCAGCAGACTACTCAAAATTAAATTCCCCGTCCTTAACCCTTCAAGTGTTTTCCACTTATTTATGTGTACATAATAATAATCATTATTATGGCCATTTTAAGGACTAGATACGAAAATAAATATATACTTACTTCCATCTGTTTGTAAATGGTTTGTAAGATGTTGTTACTGGTAAGGAAATGGGTTGGTTGTCTGCAAATATTTGTACTTCAACCATCAACTCCGCACCATATTCATCAGAACATAGTCCCGAAAACTTGAGAATAGGATCTTCAACTAATTTTTCATAATCCGGTCTTTTGATTTTACCTTCCAAACTCCCCCTGTAAAATTCGAATATACATTTTAGGTTATACACTTGAATAAACTCTATTAAATTAAAATATGTATATATCTGTCAGTCCCCAGGTCCCATCCCACCCAACCAAGTACATTTAGTTATAATATTACTAATTACTATTAGTACTACTACTTAACTACATTACTATCTTATCAATTACTTTGTTAAAAAATACTCATGTAACATGTGTATACACTAGTACAGCACAGTAGCATAATATTTTGTTACTTGTTTGGCTTACACTTTAATTCTGACCCTTAAATCCAAATCGCAACTGTGAACAGTGTTGTTGCGACTGACGTTTGCTTCCATTTTTCAGTATCAGTCCCCTTCCTTCTGACCTGACACGGCAACCAGTGACTAGAAGAAAAATACTAATAAACGAGTGAAAGAAAAGTATCAGTAAATAATATAATTAAATATAGTTTGGTTGTGCCCAAAACGGCCATTATAAGCAAAATACTAGACACTAGATAATAATTATTTTTAGCTTACTCTTACAGAACAAATGAACATTAGGTAAGAATATAAATATAATATTATGCAATATGTACTAACAAATTAATTAGATTTTTAAACTGAAACATACAAGTTTACTTTTATATAAGTCAGGTTCCTGACTAAACTTTTCTCGCTTCACATTACAAAATTGAAACTTCTTTGCAAAGAAAAATAATCAAAGTGAGCGCGCCTGAAAGGTTGCAGCACGTCCCAGATAATAGTATGCAATTTAATTTAGTGCTCTTTGTTGCCCAATATGATATGATATTTTTTTATGATTTTGTGATATAACTTGTTGAAGAAACAAAAGTTCTCTACGTAAGGTAAAAAGTTACGCTACGATTTACAGTTACAGTTAGCGATTTTACGTATCTTCAAATCAGAGGTTCCGTGGTGGTGCTTGTACCGCTGATATCGTGCACAGGAACCTTTCAGTTATTAGAGGTTCCGTGGTGGACTAAGTAAAAAACTACTGTTTGTACCACTGATATCTTTCACAGTAACCTTTCAGTTATTAGAGGTTCCTTGGTGGACTGAGTAGGAAGCTACTGCTTGTACCGCTGATAGCGTGCACAGAAACCTTACCTTTCAGTTGTTAGTAGTTCCGTGGTGGACTAAGTAGAAAGCTACAGTGCTAGTGTTATTGCGGTGGCTGCAAGAGTTTGGGCTGGTGCGGTGGCAAGAGTTGGGGCTTGTGCGGTGGCAGGAGTTGTGGCTGGTGCGGTGGCAGGACTTGGCATGCGCGGGAGCTGGTGCGGTTGCTAGTGTGGGGGCATGCGCAAAAGCTTGTGCGATTGCTAGTGCGGTGGCAGGAGTTGGGACTTGTGCGGTGGCAGAGTTGGGGCAGGAGCGAGAGCAAGAGTTGGGGTATGCGCGGAAGCTTGTGCGTTTGCTAGTGCAGAGGCTGGTGCGGTTGCTAGTGCACTGGCAGGAGTTGGGTCATACGCGGGAGCTTATGCGGTAGCTGGTGCGGTGTGCAAGGGTAGGGGTGGGGGCTTGTGCGGTGGCATGAGTTGAGGCTGGTGCGGGGGCAGGACGGAGAGCAGAAGTAGGCGTGGGTGCTGTACCACCGCACCGTGCAGTAGTGGTAGGACATGGGGCATACGCGGGACCTTGTTCGGTGGCCAGAGAAAAGGGATAGGTGGCGCTGTTTAACTGTTTTACTTTTCACAGTTACAACACCTAACGGATTATTTTTCGATGTTCGGTGGCTAGTGGGGTGGCTGGGGCGGAAGCTGGTGTGGTGACTTGTGAGGTGGCCTGAGTTGGGACTTTTGCGGTGCCAGCACAGAAGAGCCATCTACCTTTTTTGTAAAACGTTAAATNAGGACGGAGAGCAGAAGTAGGCGTGGGTGCTGTACCACCGCACCCACGATGTTCGGTGGCTAGTGGGGTGGCTGGGGCGGAAGCTGGTGTGGTGACTTGTGAGGTGGCCTGAGTTGGGACTTTTGCGGTGCCAGAAGTTGGGGCTGGTGCGGTGCCTTGGCAGGAGTAGGGGCATGCGGTGGAGCTTGTGCGGTTTCAAAAGACTAATCAATGCGAAGTTTCTCCAGTACTACCGACCAAGACTAATAAAGGCTAAGTTCGTACGCTGTAGATTTTATTCCTTATTTCCTGCTCCTGTGATTAGTGCTCCAGTGCTCCCTTATCATCCTGTGATTCGTGCATGTGCTATTATGAATGACACTATGGAAGAGATAAATAAAAACGAAGTATGAAACGATGATTTTGAATTATTATTACTTTATATCGTTATTAAATATCCTTCTCTATACATAATCCGTTAATAGATATAAATGATATAATGATTATAATGATGAAAGCCAATAATAATTGTCTATAGGGAAATCTACTATGGACAATTAATCATCGTTAATTAATTAATAGCTTCCTTATCTTTTTTTCTCATCTTTTTTTTCGTCCTTTTTTTCAACTTTCTTTTCATCCTTTTTTTCATCTTTTTTTTCATTCTGTTTGTCATGTTTTTCTGCGTCATTTTTTCCAACCTTTTCTTCTATTTTTCCTTCCTTATTTTTCCGACGTAGACATGGTTTGTGTTTTTTAGGAGTAGTAGTGATAATCTTGCCAGGCTCTTGAGTTTCCCCTACTGAAGTCACACGGGGAGATGGGTTTTCTGGTGACCCCGATTGTCCTGATGGAATTGGAGTATTTGTTTCCTTAATTGGTACCGATTCAGGATTTGCTATTGTAACCTTTTTATTGTCATTTGGAATAAGGGGCCCATCTATGCCATCTTCGGGGTTTGAACCTGGATTTTTGGTCAACGAAGACGGTGGACTGGCTGTTTTTTCTGGTGACGCCGATTTCACTATAGGTTTAGGAATATTAGACCCTTTTTGAGGATTTACAGTACCATCAATTTTGTTAGAATTATCTTTGATAGGCTTTTTGACATCATTCTTTGGTTCATTGTCGGGATCCAGTATGACTGTAACCAACCGTGAATTTTTATTAGGGGATTCATTCGGGGGACTACTGGATGTGTTTGCTGGTGGTGCCGATGTCCGATTCGATTCTTCAATAGTTGATTCCATCTGTGGTTTTAAAACTTTTTCATCTACAATATCTCTATCAGGTCTTCCGTCTGTTGACTTTTCTGTATTGGGTTCCTCGTGAAAGGGCTTATCAGTAGAAGCATTCATATTTAGAATAGGATTACCCATAATAGCTTGGTTAAAGTTAGGATTTGGATTTGCGTTCATAGAAATAGGTAGACTGTTATCAGCTGTGTTTTGTGGTAGTACCAATATCCTAGTAGGAATAATTTTTGTTCCTCCCTGATCTGCGAGATTAGGTTTCTCTTCGGTTGCTGATTCATAAGAATTTGGTTTATTATCTGGACTGTCTATTATTTGACCACTTCCTGTAGGGATATTGGTGGTTTCATAATAAGGCTGTTGAGTTCGGCAGGGTTCGTTTACAGCATTTGTGTAAAACGGGTTACAAGGGTTATCATAATATTGGCGGTTGTTGTAAGGTTGTTGGTACTGCGGTATTTGTGGATTATGTAAAGGGTTTCCTCCCCCACCAATGAATTTAGCGTAAGGATTACTTGAAGCATTTGTGTAAAAAGGGTTACAAGGGCTATCACATTGGCGATTGTTGTAAGGTTGTTGGTATTGCAGTACTGATGGATTATGGAAGGGGTTTCGTCTCCCACCAATGAATTCAGCGTAAGGATTACTTAAAAAGTAGTTGTTGTAGCAGTTAGTGGGTTGTGTTGTATATGGGGGCCTGTAGTTGTAATTAGTATCGCAATTATAATTATGACCGTAGTTGTAGGTTTGTGTTTGGGGATAATTACTTGTCCCACCATACAACGAAGGTCGAATTTTTCCAAAATCACTGCAGTTATATGGTGAATACTTTAAGCGGTAGTCATCGTATAATCGAGGAATTGTGGGGGCACAATTTCTTAAGTTATATCTGTCAACAGATAATATTGGATTGGTGTGTCCCATCCCCGTGGGTTGTCTTGAATAATACTGTCTTGGTGAAGATATCATTGGCGAGCAATCAAAATTTGTAGAAGATAAAGTATTTAGGTATGCTTGTTGAGAATTTTTGATGACTTGTGGAGGTGTTCTTATGCTAGACTCCAAGGAAGGAAACGATGTCACTCTTCGGCGGAGAATTTCTTCGCATTCTGTGCGAACTATCCTTTTATTCTTTGCGAATCCATCACTATCTGTTACCTCTTCCGAACATGTTCTGCGCAAAAAACATTGCATTCAATATATAGCATCAGCATTTAAATTGGCATCAGCATAGACAAATCGTAAATGAAAAATGCCAACAAAATAAATGGTTGTGTTGTTTTCTGTGCATAACCTTTGGTTTATCTTATAGATTCCGAAATGAGAGTGGGTGTTTCCCATTATAGACAAAAGTTATATAGCACTCTGTTATCAGTTTTAAGGGTAAGTCATATTATAGTACAAGAATTTCGAAGATTCTAAATGGGTGTTTTCAGGAAAATCGTTATACATATTCCAGATAGATTTTGAATTTATAATATCATGATGAAATTGACCAGATATAATTCGTCACGAAATAATTTAGGATCCCTTAGGGGAATAAAGAATGTATTGAATCATGTAATCTGCATTTTTTCAATGAATGTATTTATATTATGAGCGGATGGAGTAGCGAGAAACATCATGCACCCGACCCCGACCGTCCCGTAGTAACAATAAAACGTAGTTTACAAGGGCACGCATTCTTATTTCCAGAATATTTTATTTTGTTTTATACGTCATATTTTAAGTACCCACACTCAGTCAAGCACTGCCCAGAAACCCCAAGGCTGCACAAATGATTTATTTTTTATACCTTTTCCAATTTGAGACTTGAGCACAAATCACAACTTAAGGAAAGCGAGTGAAAGTGGGGTGAAAGTGAAGTTTGGAAGTGAAATCTCAAAAAGACTGGATTTGGTTTAGATTAAAACGTTGCAGTTGGAGTGAAACTCTGATTCAATGTTTTCAACTTTGGGGTATTGTGAAACATATGGATGAATGACCAAGAGTAGAGGGAATTTTCAACATCATTGGATTATTTGGGAAGTTGGGATGAATTTTTGTTTTGTGCTTTTTTGATTGAACTTTAAACTGGACTGTACTAAACTAGTAAAATGTTAAATATTTGTGCAAGACTTGGGGAATCTAGTTTGCTAAATGCTTTTAAAAGTACTGTTAATTCTTTTTCTGTTCCAGTGAGATATCGTTATTACAAGGACAAAGAGTATAAAATGCCGAAACGCTACGGTTATCATGATAAGGTAAATATTACATTAATATTACATGTGTTGTTATTTAGCCAATTTAATTTGTAATTTAGGATTGCTCCTAAATTGTTTTACTGTTTATTATTTCAAAAGTTAACATGGAGAGGGTTGCTTCCACGATCAGCGGACGAAAAACTAGGAATACCAAGAAAAGAATATTTGCCGTCGGATTGTTGGAGCGAAAGAAAAGCCCTATTTGGTCAAAACGATTACATTGATATTTTGGGAGATGAGAAGATACATCCTGTAAGCATTGCTTACAGTGTTCCTGGGTGGTTAAGAGGTTTCAAAGGCTCCGAGTTTCAGGTATCATTTTCTGGCTAATACAAATATTATTAGATTTACTATACTACAATGGTCAATGGTTGGCAAGTCTAGTCCCAAAAATATTTATTGTTCAAAAACTGCAGCCATAAATATAGCATGGTGCACTATCAAATATATTATATATTATCCTTTTAAATAATTTTAGATTCTGCTACGAAAAAGAAACTTCTTTGGATATAGAATCCAAGCTGGAAATCCGGATGCGTTTACTAAGTTAAAGATACGGATGAAGTTTTTGTATCACCGACAAAATCACGGTTGGCTGAAAACACGTATGCACAGTAAAAGGGATAAATTGAAACACGAATAAAATCATTACAATAGCAAAATAAAACAATACTTTAACAATTTTGTATGTAGTATGTCTTGTTAGAATTCATTTTTATTATACAATTGGTATTATAGTTTAAATCAGACAAAAATAAAAAGTATTTGCAGCAGGAACTCTGCTGATTTTGCTAATACATGAAAGAATTTTAATCCAATTTGATTATCTTCTAAAAAGTTTTTATAGTTTTTTTATTTTAATAAAATTTTCTTATTTCTTGCCACTGAATGGCAGTCAGCCGGTCGTACTAGATAGGCGTTGTCTCCAGTTAGTCCAAAGTCCATTTCAATAATGCAAAAATCAATAGCTCTCAAAAATTATAATGTAAAAACATGCTCGTTTATTTAGATGATTATAACTTTACGCAATGATAACAATGGATTTTGGTATTTTGATTGGATATGTTGAAACTAATGATGTGTACATATTGACTTATGTGGGTACTTGTTAGATTCACAATCATAATAATTACGTATGACACATTTCAAAAGGTAATGAGGTAACTAAAAATTTAGGCTAGTTGAAGTTATTTATTATTGCGCTTCTTTTTCGTCAGTGAAATAACCAGCCCATTGATGGTTTTCGGGTAGTAGTCCAAAAAATCTAAGTGCTGTCCGAATTCCTTCGACGAGAGTATCTAATTGTCTATCTTTTTTTGGGACGTAATCATTAAGAAACTCATTTAGCATATTTTGTGAATTTATAAGTTGTAAGGCCTGGTGTTCGGAAACCTTATATCCTGATTTTTCATAAACTTCTTTGATTATGCTCTCTACTTCATTTGGAGACGGTTTTACCGGTTCCTGATTGTAATAATCAAAAAGCGTAAAATGTTTGTTTAATCAAGTAACAATAATGTGAGCAAAACTGTCAAATGTACAACGATAGTTATACAACATAAAGTTAAGAAATTGAAGTTTTTAAAAAATTATTTAAATTAATAATAACCTTATTTTCAAACATAATAAGTGCATCAGATGAAACTCCCTGACAAACAGCTCGAGAAACACGCTTGTACAAAATCTTAGGAACTTTATCGACACTAGTTATCTGCTGTGGTATCACAATGGGAAAAAACAGTGAGTTTCATTTATCCGATAGGTTTTACGTGGCGAAGGTGAATTACTACTATTTACAGAGCTTACGTCCACTTTGTTACTGTTATTCGATTGATACTTTTTTAATTCAACTTCAGTGTATTCTTGGCCGTAGTATTTAAAAGGCCGCTGTTCATTGTCCTTACAGCTAACTTTCCTAGAAATTTCTTCTGTAGGTGGACTGTAAAAATCAACATCATACTGCTGTTTCCACCATGTTCCATCTTCATATTTCGTTGAAGTTGATGGCGTAGGTTCTAATTTCGAAGATATTTTTTTCGAGTCAGAATGTTCTTCTTCTTCATCTAAAAGAAGAAGCATAGTGCCATCATCGACTCCGGACTTCGTTTCCTCCAAAGACGGATAAAACCCAAGTTCACTTTTTCTGATGCATGCAAAATAAGGAATGCTATTAGAATTATTTATTACAAACCCGAAGTGAATAATTCTCAAGACTATTAATTGCTGTATTATATGCATATTTTTAAAACTGCATTGAGATGTCTTGATACGATACTTGTCATGATAGTGCATGATACTATATACTATTTACTTTTCAATGGATTTTTATAGTATAATAATAATATTTGTACATATTATCAGTAGCCGGGGAAAGTAAATTGCTAACGTGTTCACCATGTGAAAGCTTCATATAGAATTAGTCGTAAAAAGATAAAGTTCATTTACGTGTAAATAAGTACAGTATAATTTAAGAGTTGACAGCACACTTTCACTATAACTCCGCACAAACATTATTTTCCCAAACCACAATTTGGTTCGAGTTGGTTACAATTGTGGTGAAAGCACAGGTGAAAGTTTTATGCGGAAGTACCATAGTGAAAGGACTATGTCAACTATGCCTTTTAGAACGTACTAAGTGGCAAAGGTGTTTTTGTACATGTACTATGTAAATGCTCCTCTGTCTGTCTGCCCTGTACACAGCTGTGGTGTGGTTTGTATAAATATTGTTATAATATTTTTCTAACCTTCTAACGACAATATTAAGATCAATGAAGTCCTGTTCCGCAGCAGACGAAGTGCTGTGAGGAACCATCAGTTCAATGTTGGAATACGACTTAATCTTCAGCTTAGAAGAATGCCCCGATTGATTACTGGATAATTCTTTGTGATTACTTTTTTTTCTTAAAGCTTTGGAACTGTCTCTAGATTCGATTCTTCTGGCAGACAATCTAATGACCGTATCACCTCTTCTGTCTTCACCCTTTTCATGAGATGATTTTTTTTCGGCAGCAAACGATGGGGGAAATATGCGATAACAAATATCAACATCTTGATCAGCAACAACATTAAGTTCATGAGAAAAACTTTTGTCCTTTTTTCTGCACCCCTCATAGTGACTGAACTCTGATGAGCTATTGAAGGAGTCAACGGAGATCATATCGTTTTCTCTTTTGACGCGGATATGAGATTTTGATGGTTGTTCAGAATGAAAAATTGGTAATTCAGGATGCCCCCGTTTGTTGTGTAATGAACCTTTCTTTGAATCGTGATGTAATTGATCATTTGAATTCGTTTCGGAAATTTTGTTAACAATTCTCTTTCTTCTAGTATGTTTGAGAATATTCCCACCCCCCTTCTCTGGATATTTTGTTTCATCTGCAAAAATCTGCTTTTCTTTAGAGTTGCGTATTTCTGAATTTTGAAGTTGGCATTCAATAGTAGCTTTCTTCTTAGGAATTGTTTGGATTCCCGAAATATCTTTCTTTTTTAAAGAAATTGTCGGGATTTCCTCAGTTTTACCCGAAATACTTCTACGCTTACCAAAATCATATGCAACAGACTTCTTCAAAGCGGATTTTGGTGGGACTGTTCTCGTAATAGTTTGTGTAGCCATTGATACTTTAGCTGTCGCTGGTTTTCTATCCTTTGTTGGCGTCAGGAGTCTTTCCCCTTTTCTTGGTGTCTGTGTAGCAATAGCAGAAAGGGGTGGCTTTACATTGTATACCCTAGCAATTTGTTCTAATCTCCTTATTGCCGATTCTGTAATTGTCTGAGCCTTATTGGGTTTATTGGTAATTGGGGTTCTGGGTCGGCGTGTATTAATCACTTTTTTATGCTTGTCTTCGACTCGGAAAGAAGATAAGAGACTGTTTTCAAGCAGTTTTATAGAATTTACAACTTCGCTAGATAAAGTATCTTTTTTTGGTCTATTGCTAATTTTTGGTTTAGTATTGAACGATCCTGGTTCTTTCTCCACAACTTTCTCTGTGTTAAATGATGAAGGGGAGCTGTGCGGACGCTGTATTTCAATTTGAGCAAAAGGGGGACCTAGTCGGTTGTAACCCCACGACCCTTGTGTCATTGGTCTCTCCATCAGATAATCCTCCAGAATTTTATTTTTTTGTAACCTTTTTAAACGATAAACAGCCGATACTAAATCCGAAACAGCCTGCTGCTCTTTGTTATATTGTAGAAAATTTTCGCTTTGTTTCTTAGAGTTTGTGTCTCGAGAATTGCGTCTTGAATTCGGTGGTAACTTGGTTGTGTGAGAAGAGTTTCTTCTACTTCTTGGTGGAACAGATTGCTGAAGATAATTTCCCTCGATTACATTCTCTGAGGCAATATTACCGCGTTGACATTGAGATCCTTCCCAAACTACATCTTCAGGTTCATTATTATATTCAACTACATCAGGTAGCTTAGTATCGGATTTAGTGCTATTTAATTGCTTATCTGAATTTCTTATGAATTTCTTATCTGATTTGTTAGCGCATGAAACGCTCGTTTCCTTTATTAATATATCACCAAAATCAGTAGCAATATCAAGATCTTTTCCAATATTCTTATTCCACAATTTCCGTCCAGATGTTACCGCTTTCTCATTTTTCTCATATTTCTTAATACTTTTCAAATGTTCTATGGAATCTTTTGCTTTACAAACTCTTTGCGGTTTCACTGTTGGCTTGTTTTCAATTAGTGTCCAATTCGACGTCCATTTTACTGCTGAATAGTCCATGCTATCACTCTCCTCCTCGTCATCCCCTTCACTACCCGATCCTTGCGGACGAAAACAGGCAGCTAATTTTGTTTCATACGAATTTCTGTTTTCACAAAAGTTTATTATTGAAGAATGTAGACATTAGATAATGATATCGAAAATGTAAAGTTCAATCTCCGGATGTTCAAAACATACCTTTTCTCTTGGCTGTCAAAATCGGTTTGGAGCTCTTTACGGAGTAGAGGACCATCCCCTTTAGAATATAATGGTGGTAATTTCTCCGTAACGTTTCTAATTATATCTACCATTGGTAAAACATTGTGTACAGATTCCCTCTCTTGAGTATAGACACTTTGAAATGGATCGATTTCTCCTTTTCGTTTTGTTTCAAATATCTTTGGAATATCATGACAACTTTCTGGCTGGCTCTCTTGCTCGAAATCATCTTCGTAGATATAAATAGGACTTCCTGCTGTTGGTACGGATTCTTCTTCAGCAGAAGATGCATAGTCACGTAATGGTTTTGTGTTTTCGGTTTCGATTATTTTTGGCATTTCATTAGGAATACTGGAAACTGCAAAAACAAGTTTGTAATTTAACGCAGTTTCCAGTTAGCCCTTAAATAATTAAGCAGGCATAATATGAGCATGATACTTTTTAAAACCCTTACAGGATTGAGCGCTATTAGAACACTGCATGTGGCCCATGAATATTTGATGAAACTCGTATTGATCATCCGTGTCATTATTCTGCTGAATCCCTTCCAAAGGAATATTAGCATCAGAACTCCAATTTTGATATCCTTTTCTCGTTTTTAGGAATATAATTTCTTGCGAGGAACTGTGTTGTTCCAACTTTTCGAAGAATTGTTTTTGAGACAAGGCGGCTCCCTCGATTTGGAACATTTCTTCCTGATTTGCTTGGAAGGACTGCAAAGAAGGAGCGAGATGGGTTTGTTGGCTATCACAGGTTGAGCTATGGCCACCGCAACATTTTCCTTGAGCTTGACTCTGGTCCTGGACTTTCGAGTCGTTGAGTTTACAGTTGGCGGCGGCAAGAGCGGAAGTCACATAGGAAATTTCCTGGTCGGGCTGACACGAGGTCCTAGGTTTGATTTGGGGTATTTTTTCAAGTAGAGTATCATCGTTCTTGATGAGGCATTGAGAAGACGATATTGAGTGCAAATATGGGAAGCTTATAGATTTAGATATGGGACAGCTAGGAGTTACATAGGAAACAGGAGATTCTAAATGGAAGTCATCGGCTGGAATATAACAAGGAAGATCAGGAATGAAAGACTGGTTGTGAGTGGATTGCAATTGCATGTTCATGAGGATAATTCCCGAACTCCAGAAGGAGGACGAGGAGGACGGCACAAAATTTCGACTAGGAAGACATTTATCATCAGCCTTGATTGACAATTTACCTGATTGACGAGACAGGAAGTTCTCATTCCCACCACCACAGCCAGCATTTGTCCTTTTCAACGGATCTCCCAGAATGGAATTTATTACTACGTTCGATGATGGCAACTAGTCACAGCAAACGAAACACTTAAGAAAAACTACCAACATCCATTAGTATGTTACTATTTGCTTACACGTAATAAAATGTGACAAGCATGGACAAAAGTATAAATTGGCGAACCAACAAATATCTTCAGAACAGAAGCTTATACCTACAGACAAATAGAAGAAAGCAGAAGCACAATATTTTATGTACCTATCTGTTGTGAGTATAACGGCTGAGAATGACATGCAAATAAATATTATTAGAGCTAAAGGAGTTCTCTGTGTGAATGTAAAAATATTTCTGCTGTGCGTTAGTCATTCTTTTTGTTCTGACACATGCCATTTCGGAATTCAGCTGAAATATTCAATAGAAAAGTAATATTCATAATAGAAGAAAAGTCGCCATGAACCTCACCTTTGTAGGGCCTACGTCAATTCCTTTGTACAGTTTCGTGGGTAGGACACTTCTCAAATTGGTTGGACTCACTGCTGGAAGGATGAATGGGGATCGATTGGCTGGGTCGATTACCGAAGTATTTTGGCGTGTGAGGCGATGTGTCGTTTTGTGATTATGATTTTCATCCATGATGTTTTGGCCTTGTACTGGACTTGGAGAGTGGCTCGAGCTTGAAAAGTCAATCCGAGTCAAAGACATGTCATATTGGATATAATCGATATTGAGAATTTTCGGTTTGGTCAAAGTTGCTGTCGACGGTCGCGCTATGCTCCTGAATCTCGAGCTTGAAAAGTCAATCCGAGTCAAAGACATGTCATATTGGATATAATCGATATTGAGAATTTTCGGTTTGGTCAAAGTTGCTGTCGACGGTCGCGCTATACTCCTGAATCAAAACCCATCTCACTAATTAATCAGTCAATTATACCTCTAGATCATACATACAAAATCACCTATTATGTCTTTTGGGCAGTACACAAAGTATAGAAAACGATATTGTGAGTTCGTAAGAGAATATTTCATTATCAACTGGAATTATCAAACGAACTAACCTTCAATTTTGCATATATTTGAATTTAAAAATGAGCACAAAATGATCTTTTGATAATAAAAACGTCTCTGAAAATTGCCAATTTAAATTAATTTGGTTTCTAATTTAGATTTCCATTTAGTGTCCAATGAGTATTTGATTACATACCGAGAATTTGGTTCCCCTCTCCCCTTGGCATAGCGCCCCTCCGCCGGGGTTATTTTGGGTAGGCTGATTTTCCTCGAGTCCATGGAAACTAAAAAGGATTGTTGCTGCTCACTGCAAAAGGGATTGTTGTAAGAGGTGGGCAAGGGTGCACTATTGCTTTCTTGCTGGCTACTCCCGTTGTGAGTGAAAGGTGGAGAAAGCTTCTTCTTTCTCCGGGGCTTTGATTGATGTGGATCACTAGGAGGGATTTCCGTGCGCCGTAATTTCTGTAGACATTGAGGCTCATGGATTTGAATTGACTTCGAGCCGAACTCCCTGCCACAAACTGAACACTCGATAAAAGTCGGTGGCTTCATGATCCCGTTTTCACTTCTCAAGGACACACTAGGAACAAATGAATAGAATTCCAGATATCTAAAATTTTAAAGCAATGAATTCTGAGTAGGATGGACTGACTTAATATTCATTATTGCAAAGGAATGTAGCGCAAGGATAATGAGGAATCAGCTTTCATCGTGAAGCTTACTTGTATGACTTTTTGATTTACCTTCTAGTTTCCAATATAAATAATGAGAGACGATGCCTATAATGTCTCGCAGAAGTATTTAATAACACAATAGCAGTTGTCTCTGTACTGTGTACTCACTACGGTTGTTTATATATAAAATAACGCGAAAGGGTATGAAAATGACAAAAGGAACACTTTCGGTTCATTCGTCCCGCTTGCCACTTGTTTTCTACTATCTAATAATAATGTAGCTTGTTTTTTAACTGTGATATACTGTTGAAAACACCAGAAGAATGAATTCAAACAAGAAATAATGCATTTACGGAGTGGTTCGATGAGGTAAGTAACATGTTAGGTAATGTTCGTGTATGTGTAGAAAAATGCATAAGTAAATGACAACGGGAGGAAAAGGGGAATGAGGAGACAACGAAGGAGAGAAATGCCCGGGCGTTGTGTTCTCCTTCCTTCTTCTTCCGCATACTCCTCTACATTGTATTTATGTCCGTGTCTAGTCTTGTCAGTTGCTTTCACCTGAGCTGGAAACAGCAATTTAGCCCTGCGTAGTCAAACCGAAAACCGTTATAAGACGATTGAAGGATATTTGAAACTATTTATACGGAGTGTTGCTTTTCGATTCACATTCAAAGTAAATGCTATATGCTCCCTCATATTATTTCTTTACTGCTGCACATAATAATCTAGCTTCTGCTGAATGTAGATACTTCGCAGTTGGATGTCGTCGCTATAGTCAGTACTCATACACATTACACACATACTGGACACTCTAAATGTATCTTAGCTACGTATTTTCAGCATAGAATCATGTTAGCTACTTTGTGTCAGCTTGTGTCTGCCTTTTTTCCATGACTCGGGGTTTTCAGCTTGATGCTTTACTCCTGTGTTGTCCAATCCGAGTAGAGCCTAGCTGTTTGATCGACAATTAATAAGGCTCACTAAAGGATATGAAGGACGACATCAAATAATCATGTTACATTGTCACGCATTCTTTTCGTGGAGTATTTGCACAGAAAATGAACAGTCCGGCATATAGTGTTCTATACAGTATGACTCAGAGAGATGGAAAAATAAAACTCATTTTTGTATTTCTAACTTTCGATTTTTCAATGTATTACTACCTACAACACAGAATAACTTATGAGTGTGGTAAAAGCTCTCAAAAAATGTCCACAGACTGCAAAACTGAATTTAACTTCTCAGTAGCTGGACGAAGTATAAATTGTAGTACTATTTTACAACTTTTGAGCCTATATTACCCTTTTTTGAGCTTCCAAAGCCAAATGAGAGGAAAGTATTGGACACAGCTAAGTACAGACATTTTTGGTTGTATCTTCTATGTACACAATGTACAGTGAACATTCATCCTTAATGGAGTGAAGGGCTGAGACACACGACACACCGTATTTTATGTACAGTTACATGGTAGAAAAAGTAAACATTATTTTATTAGCGACTGCAGTACTCCTTTCCAAATACTGCGTACAAATGTGAATTTGGACTTTAATTCCCTTCCAAACAAACAATATCTATTAGAAATGATAATGATGATGCTTATACATGCGTACCAGTCAGTATATACACGTGGTAGAAACCAGATGTATACTTACTAGAATGTGTATGTAAATAATACGTAAGTTCAGGCATAAGCTTACTATGATGACATTTTTAGCAAATGTAAATTAGCCAAAAACATTTTTATTACGATTAAAATTAACACAATTGGACATTTAGTATATTATTTAGTGCTGAATTGAATAATCCGCTTCTGTCAGTTACAGTTCACGATGTAGAAAAAAGGTAATAGTAAATTTTAAAGAGCACAGTGTGATTAATATCTACTATCTACGCATAATAATTGCATTCGTTTAGAAAATTAGAATTTATACTTAGACGCTCATCGCAATACATGGCATCATCATTAAATACTGTATAGATTTGATATTATAGGTGTTTAGCAGTTTATTTGAACATAATACTATGATCTAGAAATTCAAATTATAAAAAAATACAATACATAAAATCACTACTAATACATAATTGTGAGTTATAATCTTGTAACTGACAGAAGCGGATTATTCAATTCAGCACTAAATAATATGCTCTTAATAAAAATGTTTTTGACTATTTACAGTTGCTAAATGTCATCATAGTAAGTTTATGCCTGAACGTATAAATATATAAAAAATACTTATACTACGTATTTGCATACATATTTATTCTAGTACGTGTATCTAGTTTCTATCACGTGTATATATTGACTGGTAAATGTATAAGCATTCTGAATGTATTTACATACTGACTAACACATACACGAGGCACGACCTTATAATAAATTCAGTCGGGTTTTGCTTACTGTAAGGCTTGTCACTCCGAAACAAATTGGCAATGAAATACATTATGCGTTACATTTAGATTCGGTTACTGTATGCCTACCTACACGCATTGATTAAATATTTGCCGGTTGTACACTTGAGAGGCATCATATATAAATATTTCACATTTTAAACACAATTTGAACACTAAAATTGTCGCAAACTTTTATTTCCATAATGCAAATACTTAACTACAAAATTTAGAATGAAATTTTTTTCTTATGTCAGATTTGATAACTTATTCCTACTATTTAATACATCCCACTCAGATGCTTAACCATTTACAATCTGCGTTTGCTATCGTATTCTAACTAATGCGTTTATGTACTTGGCACAAATGTAAAACCAAATAACTAAATGTGTGTTACCATTTCAATTTTGTACATGTACACGTTTTACATGTGTTTGGTATTTATTGATGGTCAGCAAATGAGCGATTTAATCTAACATTAAGTTTTCAAGCTGTAAAAGTGAAAGGAAGCTGTTGCAGAAAAATATGTACAGATTATAGTTACTTTTTAAAGTATCATCATATTGTTATTGATGATACAGTCACTAGCTACGGACTAATCATAAGTAGCTTGTATTTTGTATGTTATATGTCATTGTCACTATCTTTCAACTCATTATAACATTTTGTTCCTTTTTTGATCGTTATAACATCTGTGTTCGTAATTGTAATTTTTTTTACTTGACTAGTATACAGTTAGCTGACTGTGAGTTTCTTACACCCACTCCTCTACTCAGTCGCGAAGGTAGGCTGTTCGCACGTTGTGCCGTGGACAAAACGATTTTCTTATAAAGCTCGTAACATTTCGGGGTTGCTTTATCGAAGAATAAAAATTTCTTTCTGTGAACAAAAAGATTTAATTATAATTACTAATTTTAACTAGTAGATACTATTATCGTATTCATTTAAACATTACATGTCAGCAGCATTTTCTTTATGGAACATGACATATTCTGTGGCGATTAAAATAGCTGTCTTTGCCTTTACTGAAGCTCGAAGTGAGATTTGTTGATGGTCAGTGACGCTTCGAAGTAAAATCGCTGTTGACAAATCGATAATCAATCTAAAACAGATATAGATATTATTCGTCCTTTATAATACAGATAAGCAACATGCAAAGGTGTATCTATGATAGTACAATATTACCATTATCAGTTGCAGATAGTAGAACTATTAAAGTATACCTAATTCTAATTATATAACGCTCTGCCGTAGATTCACGATACTGATATTGTGAACTTTAAATACATACGCACGAGACATTTCTTTACCTAACCATATACTTTTCGACGAATGCACTTTAAAGCCAGCTTTGAGTACCTAACGTAATAACACTTTAATTTAGTATATCATGTGACAGTTTGCTATCAGTATATCAAATAGGTACATATATAAAGGTAGGTCCTTCACATGACATGACACGCAACGTAATTTCTCCAACTGGTGTGCATAACTATTCCTAAATTCAAAGCTTTTCCTGATTTGGCTGACCAAGTTTGCTCAAGTTGTCAGGACATGACTGAAATGGTAAGAAATATTGTCACACACAGTTTAGGGCAGTGTTCCCAGCGACTAGACATGCTAATGTGAAAGCTGCCATTTAGTAGCAAATGTCATATCGTGTTAGCATAGCAGAGGAATCGATAAAACTCTAAAAGTTTTTGCAGAACTCGTTATTTAGAGACAAAACAAGAAAAGAATCGCATTAAATGAACTTCTACTATCGCCTCGTGTATCTCATTTCTTAAGGCTAATAAAGCGTTAGGATTTAACCTGACAAAATGCACTCGTCTACTAAAATATGTGGGTACCCACCAGCTAGCCATTCAAGAAATGACAGGGTGGTGGAAGAAAACGAAATAAAACATTATAATACTGATGCAAACAAATGATAAACAAGCAGCTTTGTACAACGGTAAGATGAAGTGTATTGAATAACTTACGATTTGACTTTTTCGTGTGGGAATTCCAGTTGAGAGATGCACAGCTCCATGAAATATCGCGGAGTAGGTGGAAAGATGTCAAATCTATTAGGTTGCACAAAACATGTTATGGTAAGAATTAATGAGATGGAAACATATCTTATTTCTTTCTTTTTGCTCCACTACTATCTACAGCCTAAGTACAGAGATTACAGTATAGCAAGGTTAATACTCTAGGCAAGACTATTTTACAGATTATTCGTTTTCAATAATGCCTACGCGTAAATGAATTTGCTTAATGTAAATTGAATGTGTTCAGGTTTACAAGATAACATCTTTAAATATCATACTCTAATTTATGAAGGATAAAAGTCTCCATCCATTTCACTTCTTTTTCGCGATATTTAAACTTGGCCAGCCGTGTGAGTGTCTCGATTGAAGGAACATCGTTTATGTTGTCCTGTAAAATGAATATCAATGTAATTTTACACTGCATCCGAACCGACTACTTTATTATTGCAATATAGTGATAAGTTTTACAAAACCACAACCAATTAAAAAAGTTGATACCAATTACGGAATATAATCCTATTTCCTACATTGTAAACCCCTATGATCCAATGAACATTAATCACACATGTAATTACGTGCCCTGAAATGTGATCTACTGGTTTATCTGAATATTATTCATATGTACAATAAAATTAATAAAAGGAATTTTTACCATTTTGCACGCAATAAGAAAGGCTGCTACTGCTAGAAGTGAGCTACACTCATCGCTACATTTTTGAATTTGAAGGAAAGCATCAATAATGAACACAGTAACGAAGACGACTTCTGGGTCCACCTTTAACTTGCCACTCCATTGTGTTACACGTTGAATCAATTCCAGACGAACTCTTTCGTTCACTATCTGTAAGCAATTACACAATTAACTTATTAGTACCTACGCAATATGTAATTTCACCAAGAATCGTCATGCATGCATTCCAATATTAAGTGCATTTCATTGTGAGATATATTATTTTTGTGTAACAGTGTAACTTCATGTAATGCCCACTCAAAGTATACGCATAGCAAAAGGACTAAATGTTTGGAACCATGAAATGAATACTGAAACGGGGCACTCCAATATTTTTCTACATGAATGACTAGCGTAAACGGAAAGGTCTGTGTAGACGAAATTATGATCATGAAAAAACCATGGCTTCTAAATAGGTTTCCCAACTACTGTTACTACTATGTCACTTCGGGTAGTTATGCAATTACAATAGATTTAAGAGTTTTTGCGGACATTATGTCCAATGTGTCTCTAAATTGGAATTTCGACTTTAAATACTTATTAATAGTATAGCTACTATACAAACAATTAGGCTTGCAAGTGAATGTATTTACTTTTAATGCATGTGTGCGTATTTCCAAGTACTGTCAGGGGTATCTATCTGCATATTCATAAGTAAGCATAGAAACATTATAAGAAAAGTATAGAACGCTCAATATATTTAGTAAAGGAGTTGCAGGTTGAATGCGAATAGTGGTTATTCTAGTGGACTATAACAAGAATTACTATCAGTATACATAGATGCATGGGAGCCAAGAACGTAAGTTTAGTAGCGAATCCAATAAACAAATAAAAGAGACTGAAGGTGAGCCTCAAAGTCATGAAAGCTATGGCATGAATTTTTTATCAGCCCCGATCTGTGGTTGTCTCTTCAGTGCTATTATTATCTGTCTGAGTATGGGCTTGTCCATATTAGAGTACAAATATCGTCTGCCATATAGTCTATACATTCCTACGCAATCTAATAACTACAGGTTTGTAAGTATCTCTTTTTAGCTCTACATTTATGTAGCTACATTCATGAATGTGCATGTAATAAATATCAAAACGACTAATGCATAAATGAATATAAATAAATTGAATACAAAGTTATCCACTCTAAGAGTGACTTTATGACTTGCCAGAAACAAATTCCTACTTAATACTTTATACTCTCCCCCGACATACCACTCTGGACGCTATAAGATAAAAATCCATTAAAACGAAAATTGAACTTACTTTATTTTTCCTCTTTAGCAATTCACAATAGTAGAGGTCCTTTATTAGACATTGGTTCAGTATATCATGAGTGTAGGGGCTGAAACAAGCCAGGTGCCGTTTGTCATCATCCCATTCAGCAGGGATGCTCTGAATTTCTCTCACTCCTTCGTTTCCCTTCTGTGAGAAGAAGTCTGAAATGCGTCCCTGTGGGGCATTTAAAGTTTAATTTTACATTTTAACTTACATGTGTAACTACACGATGGTGTTTGTAGGTGAAAATAGCTCATTTGTACCAGTATTTCATTCATAAATACACTTTCAGCTTTATAAATCGTACTATTATCGTACATCTGAGAGTATTTCTATTTTAGCTAACGAAAGTCGTTATTTTAGTTATCACAAAGTAAGACATCACATCATCGTGTTAGTTGACATGACGGACGAGAATGAATGAAACGAGTAACAAAGAAAAATAAAAAATTGATGTACCAGTAATAGAGTTGTTTCACCAAGAAGACGATCCCCCTTTGATTCAGCAAGACTCAGTCTTTTATTGTGACCACAAGGATTCAGTTGATCGGCATTCCTGAGACGGGAATCCCAGTCGACGAGTGGAGGATTAATTTTACGGCTGGGGAGAGAACTCAATTTAATCTCTCGCTCTTTTACATAAAGCAGTCTCTTCGGTTGTAAGTTGACCTCTTTCTAATGGGATTAAAGAAAATTTGAAAGAATCATTTAGAAAATTAGCCTATGGCTGATTCTGTTGATGTTAAATGGACCGTGTCCATATTTGTATAAAATTGGATGTTTATTGTCCTATTAGATAGAAATGAGTGTACTCAACTCTCATAAGGAAAATTACGACTGTACTTATGCAATGATAATGTTCGAGACACTACAGAGCTTTGATGCATTAGTATTAATAATGATTTACTACGTTAGACATCAATAAAGCACTCATCGGGGGTCAATGGCACGTCTAACAATTGTTAGCATGTACAGTTTACATGTCCATAAATGAATAAATACTTACACAAATCTTCCATTCAAATTTCCAAACTGATTTGAGTATATTAGCTTCTCTAATTTTTAAATTACTATATTGAGAACCTCTGTGAATCATAATGATCACTTGTGTATATTTACTATTATTACTCGCACCTAGAACTACTTATACTTGATACGAGTACGTTATTCCAAGAATTTTTTATTACAGCACTACTGACATGTTACTCAATTATGCTGAAAAGGGCATAGAAGGTCCGAAAGTTCATCCAGCATTACCCTTAAATGTAAACTAATCTTTTTGTGCACTATTGTTGGGAAGGTGTAATAAAATTCATTAGTGAGACAGGGAATAAGATTTAGCTGCGAGGAGCAAAGATAGTAAGAATTACATTTAACACTTACACACAATTTTTTACAGCGTGTCCATTCGTTTTGTTTGTACACATGACTTGCATACACATGTAAGGAAACCCCCAAATTTCTATTAGAGATGTACATACATGTACGTATTATTATCACCTGTCTGTCGTTTGGGCTTTGTCTAGCTTATTAATGAGAGAGTTAGTTAGTCTAGGCTTAACACTGATACTAACAAATCTCAACTTATTAGGAACATCCTTAGAAAGTCAAGACTTTTAAAAGTACCAATTAAAATTATGCATATGGTATAATTTTCAATGTAATGCAGATGAACTCGCATTTATTATTAGTTCATAATTAAGCATACCGACTGCTAAAGGAAAGAAGACCTGTGGTTCTATTGGAAAAATACCCATGCCGCGACTTTACTACTTACTTAAAGCATCCGAAGGTAAAATAGTGAAGGAAACCCGTTCGGCTGGACTGTGTAGTGTCCAATAATCTGACTGTGACCTGTGAATTAAACAACTGAAGATGCTAGTCAAAAAAGGGAAAATAGTGATTTACTATAAAATGGCGAGGAAAGGGCGTAGATGACAACAACGGTGATCCCACACGCTCTCCAAGACTCACATCAAATCACTTCCAATTCCAACATGTGTACCTTTAGTTACATATACCAGTTACATATGCACCAAAGAAATAATGACATATCTATAGGTACATAGGTAAAGGAATAAAAATACAGTGATATGAATTTAGTAGGGAGACTAAAATGTTACAAGTTATATGAATATATATAGTGTGTGCAGTTTCATTCGGCGATCTACATCTTCTTTTTTCCGAATCAAGTACAGACACTGATTGTCAGACGGAAAGTCAGACTTATTCCTACGTAAAAAAGTTTACTTAACACTCGTAATAGTGTTACAGTAAACCCTTGTAGTTTATAAGTGAAGCTAGAGTACAATGCGAGCTGGTTCGGTGTATGTCTGTGCTGCAGTGTACCAGTTTCTCAACAAGGAGATAATGCTATGTAAAATTCGAGTAATCGACTCCACCCACCCCTGGCTATGTAAAAACGCATTTACTCGTAGGTATATGAAATGGACAGAACAGGACAGAATACACACACACACCCTCCTCGTGATATTCTTTCGCTTAAAAGAACTCTCGTGTTAACTTTACTAATGCAGACGGACACGACTACTTGGCTAGGATGACTGAGCTGAACTAATAGTAAAACAATTTAGATTTAGAATGCCCATAAAAACTTAACTCAAATTACCACTGCAATATCACAGCTCTTTGAGTCAGTTTATGTCAAATCACATCTTTTGCCATTTAGGATATTCTAGAGTGCTAAATTATTATATCTTTCTTTGTCATCTAGTACATCCTCAAATCCTTCTTAAGTAGAATGCATTTATGCCCATAGTATAGTAATCACAGCTCGCACTTACATTTATTGTTCATGCTGTCTTCTTTACAGGGAAAAATACTTAATGCATCATTCGACTTACTCTACTTCAGGTTCTATATGTACTGTAAACAATTTCCTAAATTAAAAACGAACTGTCAATAAAAAAACTTTTGTTTTAGATCATCTACTCTTAAAAGGGATTTTTAAAATTTTGTAATTAATGTACAGCAAGTTTCTACTTTAGATATGAGGATATGTCTCCAATTACTTTTACCTACCTTTATATGACTTTTCATTGAGAAACATCTCCGTAATTGATGGGAGGTCTCATAACACGCAGGTGAAACATTATGGAAACTGGAATTGAAACTGGATTTGATTCTCTTCAAAACTAAATCGGTGATACTTTCGGACTTTTGTCGAATCCGAACTGGAATACGAGACTTTTTTAAGTTTCTGCAAAAATTTGTATTCTGTCCTTGTGTAGTCGGCGTAATAACTATTGCTGAAAGTTCCATTTAAATATTGTCTGCTAAGAAAACTTAAAAATAAGCCAACCGAGAAAATGGTTTTGTGAGCAGCTTCGCTAGAAGAATACTGACATGAAATTACTTGGACCTGTTTATTCGATATTTATGCGATTAGGTCTTCATAATCGTAATGAGGAGCCTACGTAATTAGTCATTCATTTGGTAATCTTTTCTTATTTAGATAAGAATTGTGACTTTGATTTTATCGCTTCATGTCTAGCGTGGTAACACAATGCGTGTCTTTGTTGTTCTTAAGAATTAAGTAGTTAGTATCTATTTACCTAGTTATGCATATAAGCAACGTGATTATACATATTTACACACTATACATACATGTATAGTACATGCAATGCAACATAATTTCACGCCAAACAGACGACACGGTGTTGTGAATGAGGAATAGTACTACTTCTTACGTACTTCAGTCATTTATCATCATAAGTCTTCATACAATTTAATGGAATTACATCTACTTTAACTACCTACTGTATAAATACTACACGCTATAATTTACACTTTTTTAGGAATTATAGCTTAGCCTCAGTAAACAAAAATAATTTTACATAATATTCTAAACTGTTGCCCGTATTTTATCAAGGGTGGGCTTCAGAACAGTAAATGAAACTCAAAACGTGGATTGTAAAAGCAACATGCTTCTGTCTCAAATGGACTTAACATATCCAAACCTATAATGGGCATTGCTTAATAATTCTACATGTTAAG
>JABASH010000844.1:0-32649 GCA_019776445.1 Tomocerus maximus | reverse complement strand
CCAGAATGACATCATTACAGAAAATGAATGTGAAGAAGTTGTAAGTTGATATTTTTATATGAAAATTTTCATCTTAATTATAATTGTAACTGGAACACTAAATATATTGTACATTAAATTAATAACAGAAGACCGAAAAGATTCCTTTTGACAAAAATAATAAGCTCTTAGAAATAATACAAAAAAAGGACTGGGAGTCAAAGAGAAGTATAATTTTGGATATTCTCCGGAAAACAAATAATAATTCTTGTGCAGATACTATTGAGGGAGTCTCATCATCGTCAACACTCAATAATAAAAGCCTGGGACACCCTAAAATATTAAAACAAAAATGGTGGCCCGAAAAAAAGATATTAATAGAATCTCTTCACCGGAGAAGATATCAAAACGGAGATAGATTTCTAGTGGACGAATTGCACGACCGACTTTCAAAGTTAGAAAACAAAAGCCGAATCGTGATTTGTGAATCCGCTGCTGCCTCGAAATATTCGGGGATGGGCGGCATGGGAAAAACTCTCACCGCTAAATGGTATGCTAATGAATATGAAAATGAATATGACCACATCCTGTGGATTGACTGCGGGGAAGGCAGTCACCTCAAGTCATTTGAAAGATTGGTCAGAGATTTGAAAATTGAAGACAGAGACAAATTTGATTTAAAAGAAATGGCAACGAAGAGTTTTGACGAGTTGTCTGGATTCAGATGCCTATGGATTTACGACAACGCGGAGAATTACAAAGGAAAAGACGGGATTATAAATTTTCTTCCAAAAAGTAAAGAAAACTTTTATTACATCATCACGTCGCGGAGTCGAGAATGGGGAACCAGAAATGTTGGATTCGGGAAAATAACTGCCCTGGAACTGGACATTTTCAGTGACGAAGAAAGTCTGGCCTTCTTAAAATCTACTTTGGATGATTCAATTGAGCATAAGGATTCACAACTCAAAAAACTGGGCAGGTTGATGGGAAATCTCCCGTTGGCTCTTCAGTTAGCTGTGGCTGCCCTGATCGATGGGAAAATTGATTTACAGAATTACATTGACAAGACGTCTGCTGAGGATCTGGAAAATATTCTTAATGAAGAATTCGATAACTACGAAAAGACGATCAACAAAAATGTCAACATTTCATTGAATTTAATTTTAGAGCAGGCAAACGGAAAATTGGCGCATGACATTTTGATGATATTTGGATACATTAGACCAGATCAAATTGCATCAGCATTCTTTATGCAAATTTTGAACACCGACGAAACATCATTGTTAAACGCGATAAGTTTGCTCGAAAAATATAATTTGGTAACACAAACTAACAAGCTAATGAATGCGGTAGAAGATGATGGCAAAAGAAAAACATTTATCAGAATACGAGTCAAAGTAGATGCTGAAATCCATTCGCTGAGCATTCATCGATTACTGCAGCAAGTAATTCGTCACAACGGAAGAGGGACGGAGGAGGAGACTTTGAGGAAGATTCTTGGCTGCGATGAATTCATCGAGTACAAATTACTTCCATTCACCAAATACACCAATGCCAAACTTCAACAAGAATTCCCAAACGTCAAAGAGGAATTACTGGACCAAAAGAAACTTGTTAACCTGATCTCGAAAGAAAGTTTCGAGGAATCTGTGCGACTGGCAAGATTCATTTCTGAAGAATTACAGACAATTGCTACGAGATTCAATTACGCAATTTGTTTGGCCAAGAATGAGCAGTTGGAAGAATCTGTCGATCTCCTGAAGAAATTGGAAAATGAAGAACTTAAAGACGAACGAGGTTACGATGCTGTATGGATGGGTATGTTGAGTTTAAAAAGTGAAGTTTCAAGGGGTCTAATTGATGGTCATCTGCTAGTTCTTCACTGGAAACTTAACAACAAAGAGAGAATGCAGGAACTTCTAGTGAAGAGGGAACTATTCCAGTTTATTGATTCAGATGACTCGTTGAAGATTTTTATTCAAATTCTCGATTCAGATCTGATTAAATCCAATTATTATCTGCGGAATTTCTCTGGTATTATTACATGCAAGTTGGGAACAGAATCAAAAAAGATCGATTTGAGATCCTGTTCATTGGACTTGTGTTGGTTTGATCGACTCTCTCCAACGGAATTGACATTATGGAAAGTTTCATTAACTCGTGGAGGACAGAAATTAGACGAAGTGACAGCCAACAAATTCATTGACTTGAACAATATCAATCTACTTACTCTAAATGGTGGCTATGATACGAATATGTGTATCGATTTGAGTGGGGATGTCTCTCTCGAATATCTTGAGTTAGGGAGAGTGAGATTGTTTGGCTGGAAGGAATCCAAATGGAATGTCCAGAAATTAAAATTATGGGATATTCCCTTTTTGCAGAAGGCGGAAATGACAATCAAAGAAATGAAAATTGGCGGATCTTCTTTGGACATTTCCTGTCTCCCACGGGCACTTCAAAAACTATCGTTGGGAAGGACAAAAGTTATTTGCACTGGAGAGATTGACTTGCCCAACTTGAATTACTTGACACTTAAAGAGATAGACAATTGTTCTTTCTTGTCTTCTTTCCATTCTGTCAATATGATAACCCACATCCACTTCGATGACATTGAACACGTGGATGTGGATCATCTTCCTAAAAGCGTCACCCATATCGAAATTACAGATAGTAAATCCCTATTCCATAAGCATAATACCATTGTTGTTGGTGGAGTGAGGACAGTGAACAAACTCATTCTAGAAATCCAATCTTTTTCTAAACTCGAACAATTCTGGAGTCACTTTCAGACAGACGACCTCGTTGTTTACTTTAAAGGAATCTCGCCAAAAGAGTTGATTGAGTTGACTAAAAAAGAAATCAAGAGAATTGCAGTCGGAAGAGTTGAATGGGGCAAAGATGATTTCTCGATTCTCTCCAGCCACGTCGACAGAAAAGCAAATTTTTATTTATGGGAGGGAGGGAGAGGAAGGGGAATTAAGAAGGAGGAGTTTGAAGGGTCGACGAAATTGCATATAAAACGTCAGCTCACTGTAGCGGATTTTTTTTTCAAAGATGAAATTTTAAACTAGTTATGTATTAATGTTATATGGCTAGTCTCCCTGTAGAAGTCATTTTGGTCTACTTCTTCCATTTTAGTCAAATCTTTCTGTCCATCCTCCTCCGTCCCTTCATACAATTTCTTGCACATCCAATTAATCGCCTCAATTCAGTCTCACTCTCACGGTCTCTCACGGTAATAAAAATGAATTATAATTTTATGCATTCTCTATTTATTGTTTATCATCGTCAAAATTTAAATCCCAAAATTTATTTCCTTTTCAGCATCCGAAATTAGCTATTTTCGTGTCCTACTGGTGTCGACACCACATCCGCATCCTACTCCGTCTCGGCAAAAATAAATCACGTAATTTTCAATCTGGACGTACTTAGTCTCAAATTTTAGATTAACAATCCTGGAGGATCACAAGGCTCGGGCTGACTTTATTGAGTATTTCCCACGAATTATATCGATATTTTCGCTTTTTTACCCCTTTTCGGAGATTTTTTTCCCCTTGTGTATCAGTATTTGATTGATGTACCTCATAGCTATAACGAGGATTTGGTGCATTCATTTTAGTCTTTTTCCATGTCCATAATATTCCTCTATCTACGTGTTGCTAAAATGGAAGTAGTTTTTTACAATCAATGAAACGGTATGTGAGAAATGTAATTTTTAAACCGTAGAATGTTTTAATTAAAATTTAAACATTTGTATAAACAATCATTAATAATACTGATATACATGATGAAATAAATTTGCACTTTGTGAACTTACTGATTATGCACCATGACTGCATGAGCATTGCAAGCAGTGCGCAACTACGATAATCACAACCTTTTGAGTTTCGTCATTTTGGCAAGAGTAGGGACTCTCATGCTGCCAACATTTACAACTCATTCTTGCATTCACAATTTCCAGTTTCACTCACTCAAACATTTCTAAGGAATTTGCACTAAGCTACGTAATATTTTGTGTCTACTTACTATTTATATATACGACTTACTAAATACTGTACAAATATAAATATACAAATGTTCTCTACAATATCTAACGTACAAAGGAGATACATATATGCGTAATTTACATTAACCAACTTTAATTATACTAGTTAAAAATTAAGGAGTCTTGTCAGTTCAGAAAAGTATATAATTTCTAGACAATATTTTGCATAGCAAATGTATCATGTCAGGTAAGAATAAAAGTAAATATTTTCTGATAATTTAATACTGCTGCCTTCTGATTTCATTTCTGTAGAAATGAAGCCGTCAGACACAATAATATGGCCACCATTTCATACTAAAGAATCCTTTACATTTAAAAATAACAACCCACAAATGAACAAAGTGAAGAAAAGTCTCTCGAACGAAAATCTTAAATTTAGCAACAGTTGACAAAAATTGAAGGAATGTCCTTACTCTCATGGCTGTAACAAAGTGATTACAATTCACAGGTAGATTATCTAATTCCACTGTTATTAGTACTACAGTATAACAATAAACTCAACAATAGTATAAAAAAGTTACAATTATTAGTACTACTCTGTATTTACGGGTTCTTGGATAATAACGAAAATAAAAACACAATGACTTGAACAAACATTTAACAAAAAAGGTTAGTTTGACGGGAACAGTAGTTACACATAATCTGCAGAGTAAAATAACAAGAGGAAGGAATAAGGCTTAAAATTTGGCATCTACAGACATCGCTTATGCTTAGCACGCAGAAGAACCACTCACTCCATTCGTATTATGTAGGATTGAACTTGCTCTGAAGAAAAACACAATAGTTGGATATAAAACACTTTACTAACAATTAGGCACTAAATTCTCATCTCTGAATCTGAGGATGAATAGTTTTGGTGAAATTGTGACGTTCTAATAAGATTAGGTCCTACATTTCCTAGAGGAGAAATAGACGGAGATCGATTGGCCAGAGGGGACAGAGCTGGAGAGAAGCTTGGTGACATAGGACCACAAGAGAAGGTACTGTCGTGAGAAATAGGAGACCTTGGCAAGATCGGCAGTGGCGGCAGCGGGCCAGGCCTTGCAGAATTTCCCCCACCGGAGTGGGCCGGCCGCGGTGCAACGTTCGTGAGCAGAGGCGGCGGCCCCCCACACTTCCCACTGGACTGATTGCTAGGAGTATGGCGATTATGAATACCACTGTAGTGCGCCTCCGAACTGTTCGAGGCATCGTCTTTGAGGCGGGCTATTTCAGAGAAGACGTGGGCGAGCGGCTGGTACTGCGGGCCCCAGTCGAGCAAATAGTCCCAATTATAACTACCTGTCAGTTCTTCTTCACTATGCACAATAGAACTTAGGGAGCCGTTCATGGACGGCTGGTGAGTACTGCTGAGGACGCCCCGCGAGTCGTCCATCATATCACTGTCATTCACATCGTCCGGGATCTGCGCGTAGATCAGCGTGGAAATGTCCATGCCATCCCCGTCCCCGCCCGCGTCGTCCTCAAACAGATGGATACTGTCCAAGGCATCAGGACCCGCCGTCGGAGTCCACTCGCTGTGTCCCATGTGTCCTTGGTGCACATGGTCTTCGCTAATCTTCGGTCGAATTCCTAAACGGGCCAAATATTCCTGAGTGTTTTTGGCAGAGCTCTGGGACATGGTGTCGTCGTCACCGTGGATGCCCGAGTCGGGGATCCCAATGCTGTCTCTCAATTTCTGTTGGGCAAGAGAGCCTTCGTTGATCATGCGGATCTCTTCGTCCTCCACCTCCTCGCCGTCTTCCGCGGAGCCGCGTCCACTGGACGCAGAATGACTTTGGTCAGACAACTCGGACACTGTATTGTTGACCCGGCGTCTTTCGTTGACACCCAAGTCGGCCAGGTCACTATACTGAGGTCCATAGAGGGAGGTGGGGCGGGAGTTGTTGGCAATCATGGTGGATTGAGCATATTCCAGGGTGTCGAACGCGGAATTGTTGTATGTCTCGGACTTTCCGCTCTTGGACTGTTTCTTGTGTCGGAGATGAAGGACGACGAACACAGTGCAGCAGAGAAACAGGAGGAGCAGGGAGGTGACCAGAAGACCCACTACCCAGTCTGCCACACTTGAGCTCGATGCCATTTCCAACTCGTCGGACGGAGCTCCTACAGAAATCTCCGCCACTGCTACGGCTGACCTCGAACCCGGCCGACCGGAATTGGCCATCACAACAACACTCGCATTCAAGTCGGTGCTCAGCGCCTGGCGCAACACTATCGCGCCATTCGTGCGATTCACTCTGAAATATCCGTTTTGCTGTCTCATTTGGTAAATAACGCGGCCGTCGGGTCCGTGGTCTTGGTCAATGGCATCCACCCGGCCAACCACATGTCCAGGTGCTGCATTGCTCGGGATTATGAATTTGTACGTCTTCTGAGTGAACTGAGGAGGAAATTCATCGCGGGAGTCGATGCCTATTTGAACTTTCACAGTGGAAGACTGGCCACCGATGTCGTGGGCACGGAGGGTGAAGTAGTACCGATTTTTCACTTCGTAGTCAAACACTGTGTCCGTAGTGACTATCCCTGTCGTGGGCTCAATGTGGAACTTATCCTTGCCATCTCCTTCCAAAATGGAATAATTTAGTTTCCCGTAGATCCCCTTGTCCAAATCCGTAGCTCGTGCCACAAACACAGTAGTTCCTATCGGTTCGTTTTCCCCGACAAACTCCAAGTAGAGCGGGAAGGGGAATTGGGGCTGATTGTCGTTCTCGTCTTCCACGTCGATGTACACAACGGCCAAAGTCCACAGACGGCCATTGGCCTTCGTGTCCTGGGCACGCACTACAAATCGGTACTTGTCTACATTGTCGTAGTCCAAGGGCTCCTTGAGCACGAGGTTGCCATTCCGGGGATTGAGTTCGACGATTGTGGCATCATTTCCGGATGTGATGTCGTAGCGCACTGTGTCATTTAGCAGATCACTATCAACGGCTTGGATTCTCAGCAAACTGCTTCCCACCGGTTTGTTTTCGCTGATGGAAATCCTGTACTCAGTTTGGTTGAAGGCTGGAGCGTTATCATTGACGTCGGTAAGTGAGATGGAGACTTCTGCGGTGGAGCTGCACTTGGCCATGTTCACACAGCCAACAGTCACTTTGAGCTTGAAGGAGCCTTGTACTTCTCTGTCGAGGGGTTGCGCAACTAATATCTCTCCGGTATGACTGCAAACACAAATGGAAACGTATTAAGTGTAAAGAAATGTTTTCAACTTATCTCAGAGCGGCTAATCTCTTAATGCACGTAACTACTAAGTAAGTGGCCTACCTCGTAATGGTGAAGTAATCATTTACATTTCCAGATATGATAGAGTAATGGAAGTGCAAATTTTTACTCAGTTTCTTGTCATATTCAACACCCAGTCGGACAACAACAGTTCCTGGCTTTGTGTCTTCACTCAGTTGAGCCCTGTGGTCAGTCAGGAGCAAACACAAATTAATTTTTTGACTATCATTCACTAGTTACTTTAATTTGACATCCACACGACATACAGTATGGCTCGTAATCTTTCAACGGTAGCTTAATGGTTTTTTAAACCACGGCATATCTTATTTAATAGAGAAAAGTCATTATTATTTTGATTTGCGAGCCACCCTGTAGTGCATGCATGGAACGTCAACAGAATATTTCGTGTCATATAGTAAGTGGTAGTGAAACGATTATGACAGGAGTGAAGGGCAGGTATGAAGATAGTGCGTAATTGAACTTACGTGTATTTGCTCTGTGTAAAACGAAGTAAGTCAGATTCAGATGGTCGCACTTCAATCCAAAGTGTCGTTTTGGAGGATTTTTTCGGTTTGCCTGTATCCGTAGCAATGACAGTGAGTTGGGCGAATGGAGTTTCATGTCGATGAGGAAGAGTTCCATTTGTGTAGACCATGCCCGTATTCTCGTCAATCCAGAGACCGCGAGAACCTCTTGACTTGGCATCCTTAGGCACTCTCAATGAATATTTGATTATTGCATTACGACCGGAATCTTTATCAGTTGCATTTACTTGGATAACTTGTGAGCCCGGTTTTGTATCATCTGAAATGAGAGAGATATCTACGGTTATTACACGAATAATTAACACAGGTTTCGTTTTCAGATACGACGACCATTCTTCCTGCACTAATATTCTGTCATATATTTCAGTAACTATGTAGTGATGGCAAGGAACATAGATATCACATTACACATTACATTAGTTCAGATTGCATACTTGGGTCTTCTGGCAATGCCACACCATTTCATAATGCAATGGCATGCTGTGAGTGAGCGAGGGAATTTTATAGAATTTTATACGATCTTATTATTATGCTAGTAGTATATGCATACTATACTAGTCTCAGATAGACGCAATAATATTATTATATGTCGAGAACTAGTATTTAGTAAATGGTTGCAATAATATACCGAGGACTAGTACATAATACACATAATATTATTATATAGTATTATTATATAGAGTAAGGAGTGAACACGGGTTGGTAGGTAGTTGAGTTCTCTTCTGCTGAGGCATATCTGATCTGTTGCACATGGACAGTGAGAACCAGATTGGAACGTACCACCGAGTCTGGCTGAATTGTTTTCGAGACTTTTGTTATCAACGTACATGGACATGGGCATATACATTCACTGCTAAGTACTATTGCTGTGGCTCAGATAGAATCTCTTTAACCAGTGTGCCCACACAATCATTCACCTTGACTACCTACTGAAAACTATTTGATAGTTTTGTCTGATACATGGACTAAATATTATCCATTGCCTTTCATTCCAACATCGTCCGAGGGATTTGCTTGTATCAACCTCAGTTTTTAGCCTACCTCACACGATCACTATCGGCACTCAACAATTCCTTATTTCAGCTCACTTTAATTGCTCTTCTAGCCAAAAAACAGTCAGATTAAGAAAACTGAAAATGTGTTCCTTGCTTTGATGAGGAATATTGATAAGTCAATATGGGGATGTACAATGTCAGCACAAACGAGTAAATATTATATTTAGTCAAATGGGGCAAACCTATATATTGTGACACAAACACAAAATACATAAATCCAATGATGTGCCTTGTAATGTAAGTACAAGAGCTCCATTGGCTATTTTATTGCTATTCAGCAGGTTTCTCAAATGGCCATTGTGGCAACTACATCTTTAATGCTGACATTGAATTAACCTAGTAAATCAACAAAGTAGGTAGAACGGAGAGCCTACGAGATTTCTTGCATCCTATTTCGATATTGGAGATTTAAACTGAGAAAATCTCATTTACCTGGAATCGTGACGTGGTAGATATGCTGGGAAAATTCAGGTGCATTGTCATTGTAGTCCATGATGTTCACTGTGAGACTGGTAAATGCCGTGTGGACAGAATCTGAGACTTGGATGTCTACGGTATGAGATTTTTCCTGTTCATAGTCGATTGGTTTGGCCAAAGTGATGCGACCGCTGTACTTCCCTATAGAGAAAATCGAGTTGGGATTGCCATTCTCCGTGAAAGCGTACACTAGACTGGGATTCGTGTCCACATCATTGGCCACCATCGTTGTGACCAAAGTTCCGACAGGGACACTCTCCGTGATGTTGATGACAGAATGAGGGGGAAACGTCGGCTGGTTATCATTGATGTCAATGACATTAATCTGAAGAAGACATGTGCCGGTCATTTGTGGAGAGCCCTCATCAGTAGCGATGATCGTGAGTCGATATTTGTCTTGGATCTCACGATCTAGCACAATGTTCGTTTTCACTATCCCCGAAAATGGAGGCTCGATGATAAATGCGTTGTCGTGATTTCCGTCCACAATGTGGTAAATTAAATTTGCATTTGGCCCCTCATCGTTGTCAGTCGCAGTCACCTAGAACACAAATTATTATGTCATTTATTGACAAACCTAAACGATTGTAACAGCAAAGCACTTAGTAAGTAGTGAACATATGCATCTACATACGGGATTTAAACTCTTTAATGTGTAATTTTGTAAAATAGGATGAGATTGCATACTTGAGTGACAAATGTCCCTTTGCTGTTGCCTTCCCAAACGGAGGCAATGTAAGAATCTTGAGTGAATCTGGGAACGTTGTCATTTTCATCAGTCAGATTGACATTAACGAGAACATGGGCGTAGAGTGGTACAGTATTATCAGTTTTAGCGGAAACAACGAGACTAAATTTGGGTTGGCGTTCCATATCAAGGTTCGTTCCATCTCTGACACGGATGAGACCTGTGGAGGAGACGATCTCAAAAATATTATCTTCATTTCCTCCAACAATCGAGTAGAGAATTGGTTGCCGTCGTCCATCATTCCTTAATGCAGTCACCTAGAACATTCATCACAGAGAACTTTTAATAGAAACTCTAAGTACATAAATACGTGTGTATGGGGAAATAAGAGTCCATCTGTCCACCACTATATAATCCCATGCACTAAGAGTATACACAGATAGATAAATGTGTACACACACTCATCCAAGAATTTTCGAGTATACTCTAATGTACATTCAAACATTTAGGAGTATGATTAGAAGAGAAACGAGAATCTCAGATGAAACTGAGGAAAGAAAAGAGTGGGAATAGATAGATAAATGGAGAGATATTTCAGAAGTACACTCATGTACATTACATATATCTGTTTTATAAATGTGATTACGTAAGAGATTGTGCAGGGAGAAAAATTCTGTCTGAGCCAGAAATAAACGACATCACCACACTCAGAATTTAGATAGATAAGTGCTGAGTCTTTAACTAATATCTATTCGTCATGTAGCATACAAGTGAAGGGAGAAAGAAGACATTACTGCTACTCAACTACTATATACAGCAAGAGATGCAGTCAGGTATTTATGTATGTACATTTAACCAGGAACGGAAAACAAGGGAGGAATGACGAGAGTAGAAAAGAAAACTTTTTGGTGTATAATCTGGTAGGTTATAGCAAGAAGTCAAAACCGTGCTGCTTGATTAATCACCTGGACCATTTCAGTTCCTGGCAGAGAGTTTTCAGGGATCTCGGTCTCGTACAGAGATTCTTGGAATCGCACTGTGTTAGTTAAGGGCACGTCTCCGACTTGTATGACGACCAGGGCGGTGGAGCTGAGGGGAGGGGTCCCTTGGTCCTTCGCCACCACCTTCACCTGAAATATACGACCCCTCTCCGCTGATAGACTTATAACAGGTGTGATTATCCCCGTCTGAGGCTGCACTCGGAATTTCGTCTCCTGATTCTCGATGCTGTATTATTACAAACCAAAATTAGTACCTGCATAACTATGCAAATACCCCCAAATGGGCAAAAACTAAATGGGTGTATGTATTTCCAATACTAGCCCATTTAATAAAACTGATTACTTATTATCTTGGACAGTATGCTGTTAAATAAATACTACCCTAAAACAAGATATATGAAAAAGTGTTTCCTACAGTTTCTGTCGTGCCGCTTTTCTAATATTTAAAGTTGGGCTCGAAGTATTAGGTAAATGAATACAGGTAGCAGGTTTTTATAAATAAATGATGTACCTGTAAGTTATATCTGCGTTGATCCCCTCATCCGTGTCTGTAGCCACTAACTGAACGATTTTTTGTCCCGGTTTCGTATACGGAGGAATCTCAATCAGAATAGGATTTTGGCTAAACTCCGGTCTAATAAAATAAACAGCCACAAATTAAATCTATCTTCATTTTTAATTTAAACCTATTATTCCTAAACATGGAACAATTGATGACTTGATAAAAGTATATTTGAAATATTTCCCATTACTCACCTGTTGTCATTGACATCCGTCACGACAATGTGAACTTGAGCTTTTGATGAGCGTGAGTCATACAAGCCTCCATCAGTGGCTGCCACCTCGAATGTGTAATCGCGAATCTTTTCCCGATCAAGTGCTCTATAGTACAAATGCAAATTACAAACCGTTTTTTGTTGTCTTGCAAGTTCAAGTCAATGCAAGATCCAACACTCCCTACTTTGCATTGCTCAATTCTCTGAGTAAAAGAGTGAGAATCCAATGTTGAGAAATGCACAAAGATAATAGAATTTGCCAAGAATGGACAAGGCTGATACTATTAGCAGAATGGACATTTACATATTACGTACCTCCTAACATTAGACTCATCACTATTTACATTCCTAAGCATAATATGACATACATTGAGTAGGGTAGAAATTCTAGAAATGATTGCGTAGCTTACCCTGCCGTAACGATAGCCCCTGTGGCATTGTCAATTGTAAAGTGCCAATGACTTTCGTTGTTTAACGAGTATTTTATCACTGAATTAATCCCGATGTCTGCATCACTGGCTTCTACGGAAAGAACTGTCGTTCCGATCGGAACATTTTCGGGAATGGAGGCAGAGTATTGCGGCTGTTATCAACATAAAACGGAATTATTAGTTAATTCCTTTCAGATTACGCAATAATCTCTTCCGGATAGGAAATTGAAATGTGTGTGAAGAAGAGCAACGGGCGGTGCTATGTATCTAAATTCTAACTCACATACAGGTTTTCAGTAAATAATAATTAGTGATTGGAGTACAAGCTGTAAAGAGGAAAATTTTACTATCTTAGATGTTTCCCGAAACGGTATTTAAATTGTAGCATGTATTAAAATATTTGGTATAAAATACTACATCGCAATGAGCTGTCTGTAATAGTTTTTTCAAAAAAATCTCTTTTTACGTGAGTCTAAAGAATGCTACAGCCCCACTAGAAAAATGGTAAATTTGTGAAATACAAGTTGATTGTTCATGTAAATGTACAATCAATCAAAGTAAAATGAAAATAAGCATCTCACTAGAAAATGTTTCAAATTGAGTGAGTGAGAGGATATATTATGTAGAACCCTGTAAGTGGCAAGGCTGTGCATGAAATGAATCTGTCAGTATGTATAAGGATAAGTGGACGTCTCATTTGAACGTGCTTTTAATGCTGAAGTATATTAAGAGAAGTGTTGACATAGTGGTAGGTTGGATATATTATGTAAGTAGAATATTATATTACTCGCGTATAATGAATCTGGGGGATGAATAGGTCTATTATGTAGTAGTACTTAGTAGTCGCTTGTGTATGTGTGCCTGCCGTGAGTGGCTAGAGACGGAACAGGTTGTTTGAGAGTGAGTGGGGCTATAAGTAGATACTAATGCATTAGTGATGTAATGTGCTCACCTTTGTCCACATCGGGTCACAGTCATTCTCATCATTCACATATATTGTCATGTTACACGAGGTTCTTTGCACAGGGAGTCCTTGATCCTGTGCCGTGATAAGCAACTGGTAGTGCGAGCGTCTCTCTCGGTCCAACGGTCGACTCGTGAATTTTCCGCTGTGGAGATCCACGCTGAACATGTTGTCCAGGTTGCCAGCCAGGATGGTGAAAGTGACTTCGCCGTTTCGTCCCGTGTCCGGGTCGATCGCCGTGAAGGTGTGGATGATGCCCAGCTCCGAATTCTCGGGGACGTAGAGGTCTGTGCAAGAGTCCTTGAAGTCGGGGGCATTGTCGTTGACGTCGGCGACGCGGATGACGGCGGTGGTGGTGTCGAAGAGAGAGACATAGTTCCCGTCGTGGGCATAGACTGTCAACACATATTCACTCTGCGATTCCCGATCGATCACTCCTGTCACGGATATTGACCCTGTTGATGGATGAATTGCAAATTTTCCGTCGGCCATACCCTCGGGGATTACGTACAGTAACGTATTATTAGGACCTAAATAGACGACATCCGATGTTAGACAAACTGGTTCAACACTATGAAATTATTGCACACAGTAGATAGACTCATCACATCACGCACGCTATTCATATACAGCTACTGCTTTGCTGCACCAACATACCGTGGACTATAAAACATGCAGATGTTATGTTTTCAGCGAATCCCCTAGCTTCCCAGAATTCCAATGCATACTCCGTGGCAGGAACAGATATTATTCACTACAGCCCGACGATATATTAGTATAGAGACAAAATGTGAGCATACTTGACTTTTTACGAAATATGTGTAGCTACTACTCCTCGACTAAGTTACCACCACTACTACAGTCAGTAATGCCTACTCTATCATCTATCTCGGAATTGTGTAATACATAATGCTTTCTTTTATTGTAGTATCAGTTTGTGAAATAAGTATAGCGAGCAGGACGACTTATTCCATCCACTTAAGCTACATTGTATTTTACATTACAACTCTTCTACAACTACTTACTCACAATTTACAATACGAAAGAACTACAAAACAACAGATCAACAAGAGATAGAAGCTCGCTCCGTTTCCTACCTATTATACGTTTCTTTTCTTCTAGCAACAGACAACTAACTTCAATTAGAACCAAATAATGTATGTGACTTTTCTGTGTATCTATGCATATGAGGATGCCAAACATACCTTAGAGCTATACTATCTATTGATATTGACAAAGTATGCATGCAAGGCACGGAGAGATTTAATGCTCTGTCTGTGTAAGCGTCTAATGTTATTATTGACTGCAAAATAAAGCTATGCTGATATAGTTCTTCTTCTCTAGTGTATTCTGGAAATCTCATCTACCCATTTTTTAATATTGCAATCGCATGCTATCATTTTCTTGGCAGTTTTTTACTTGCCAAATAAGTACTAGCGTTCGCCTGGCGTTTTTTTAAATCCCTACAATTGAGGTGTGCATTTCTACAATATCAACATCCACGATATCTGCAGATACTCCCTCGTTTGCGATTTCAGTCTCAGTCAGCTCACTCAAATTACGCCACGTTGTTACCTCTGCATCACATTCACATCATCATCCTTCAATTTTCATGCAATACCATGCAACTCACTACTCATTATCAGCGCAATTAAATAGAATGCAGATGGAATACTATCTTTCCAAAACGACGAGAACTATTACAGTGGATAATAGCTCTCCTAGTAGTACTTTCTTTTACCCTGTTATTAAATATGGAGGTTTGCGTATTTCTAAATAATGCACCAACCAGATCCTATCTTTTCTCATCGACAGCGAACAAGGCACAAACAAATCTTGGACACAGAAGCACTTAAACCGTATTAGATACATACAACTAGTGTTAGCAAATGCGCTAACCTAACCAAGTATTAAATATGTATTACTACGCCAATACCACCTTTCGACTCTTTCTTGGTATCCGCAAACTTTCGCGTGATTCCTATGAAGTTTAACTAGCTTTTCCAACTTTACTAGCTAAAACAAATAAATATTTTTAATTATGAGTTTTAAGTACCCATTTGGATTTTCAATGGCATGCCATGTTGCGTTCATAGAACAATGCATCCCTCCTATGTAAATAGCTACTTAGATGCAGACAGAATCTTTTAGCAACTGTAGAACAAGAGTAGAATTAACTTTTCAAGTATACCATACATATATTACTATGTTGAAGAATTAAAACCATGCAAAGATATAAAAAATATTCAGTATCTTATCGCTCCTACCATTAGCTATAGAGTTTTTCTTCTGGCTAATACTACTACTACTACATTATGGTATATTATGTTATGTCCCGTCGGATCTGTAGTCTTCCATCCATTATTTTCCTCTCACCATCGATTTACCTACAGTGTACCGGTGCGGGGGGGGCAGAAATGCATTTAGAGCATAAACTAGTATTATGATTGTGAGAAAAGTCGAGAGCAGTAAATAATACCAGTAGCAATTAATAGCAATAGTCACTACGATACACTACAATGAGCAATACACTTACACAAGTATTTCTAGTAAAACAGGTGCATTTAAGTGTAAAATAGTTTTCAAATGGGAAATAGGGAGCCATGACACGGATTTAGCTGTTGCAAACGATGCTTTGCATCATATTTTATCCATAGTCTTACGAAGCTAAGCTAGTTTGTAATGCAAACTAAACTTAGTTATTGTCAATCGTCTGGATATCACGTACAAGCCAAATTATAATTTGCAATTTTTTATCATATACATCCCAGACTGAATTAAAGGGAAAGCCCGTGTACTTCAAAATGGAAAAATATAACTGATAAATCTACTTAACATCAACACTATACCATCCCTCGCATCTTAATTGTAAATCTCAAAAATATACTTTTCATAAGTTAGCATTTAATAACATTTGTTGCATTTGCTTCCGCCACATTTGTTATTTGTCTAGTGATTCTAAAAATAAGTACTATAGACTCCTATTTTAGTATAACCAGAATAACTTCAGGCATAAGTAAAAATCAGACAGCTAACCATCTCATCGTTGGAGAATTATGAATAATTTATGTACATTTGCCTAAGAGGTATTACTATAGCATAGTAATGTATTTGTACGGTAAGTTTTGTTTGTATTCCACAGCATTAAGTCTACATGCATAGCTATTATGTAATAAGTTTACATGTAGGACTATCTGTGAAGTGATGATGGTAAAGTAAAGTGACTCAGCTAGCTTTAGTTGACTTACAATACCTTAACTAGTGTAAATATTCCTTAAAGTGAATCTGGATATATGTGACAGTCTTGAGGAGCAGTCACGCCATAAGAACTAATGGCCCGGCCCTATGAGCATTACTCTTAATGGTCCGATAAAAACACATATAGGAGCAGTCTTGATTTCATTCCAATTTCATTTGATGAAACTGTACAATGTTCATAATTCTCCCGTCACTTTTAGACCTCAAATCGATACAATAACTTTAAATAGATACAAATGCAACTTTATCCAACTTCTGAATTCTAACTTCTTAAGGCACCAATCCATCAATTACTGCTCCTTTCTGCTTGTAACAAATTCTACTAAGTTTTCATAATCCTATAATATTATAATGCTAATAGCAATTATAATGAAAATCATTATTATAATAATATTTATAATAAATTACCAATGTCATTGGAATGAAATCTAGACTGCTCCTATGGACTAACGAAGATAGGTCTTATTGCCCGGCCATTAAGAGCAATGGTCATTTGGCCGCAGGCCATTAGATCTATGGCGTGACTGCTCATCGAGACTGTCACATATATAGTTACTTTGATGATTGTAATTAGGTATATATGAATAGTTATGATTATGGTTGCAAGCATGCAATGCTACTATGCCATACATTTGTAAGTAAGGCTATCGTGGTATATACAGATATAAGGCCAAGTTCATGGTATAGTGGATATCATATAAATAGTGTATGATACAATGCCTAGGTAAGACTAAGCGAGTTGTGGTAAACGTGGTAAAAACAGTTTCACATGGTCTCAGTTATGATATTGGATAGGTTGACGTAGGAAGGATAGCACTGTGATCTAACAATCTAACTAGTGTGATTATAATTATACAATGAGAGAAAGAAAAGGGAAGTACACGGGAAAAATGAGAGCGACCTGGCGACGCCGTCCGTCTGCAATGGAAGGAAAGTGAGTCAAGTCAAGTTGAGTTTGGTGAGGATGATTTGATTGCATTGCATGAGGAATTGGGACGGTTCGTTGCATTCACATTTGGTAGATTTTTGTGAAAAATCGAGTGAAGCATAAAAATTGAGGAATTGATTCGATGATTGTGGAATTGTAGACTAATGCAGTACAGGTTTTTTAAATCTATGTATTCCCATTGTTAGGATGATTAGCCGGAGGATGTAGCATGCACGTAGATCCGAAGGATTCAAAGTAAAGTGACAATGTACTTACTCTGATCTCGATCAAAGGCCGTGACTTTGAGGACTTCGGTTCCAATGGCTGAATTCTCTTGGACTCTGCCTTCGTACTTCCGGTAGACGAACTGCGGGGGACTGTTGTTCACGTCTTCCACAGTGACTTGCAGCATCTGACTGGCGGAATTGGCGGGCGTTCCTTGGTCACTCGCCGTGATGTTCAGTGAGAAGTAGTCGAACTCTTCTTTGTCCAGCGGTTTGACTAGAGACAGTCGGCCGTTGTCACTATTCAGTACAAAGTAACCCGCATCGTTACCCGCCGTGATCGTGTATGTGATCCGTCCATTCTCCCGGGAGTCCAAATCGGTGGCTATCACGGTGTGCAGGATAGAATTCGCAGGCTCAATTTCATAAACAGAGATCTTCGGGGAGGACGTGAACACGGGGTGGTTGTCGTTCTGATCTTCGATGATGATGTGGGCGGTGACTGTGGAGTTGAGACGTTCACCCGGATTCAGAGCTTGGTCCGTCGCTGCCACGACGATGATATGGGCACTATTGGTCTCGTAGTCCAGCGGGGCCTGTAAGTACAATGTACCTGTGAGCATGTTGATCCTGAACTTTCCGGGAGGTTGTTGTTGCACGATGGTATAGTAAATGATCCCGTTGAGTCCGTCGTCAGAGTCGACGGCAGTGAAATTCCAAACGTCGCTTCCCACCCGGGCGTTTTCGGGGACGGAGAAGACGACAGGGTCCTCGGGGAACCGAGGCCTCTCGTCGTTGACGTCCAGGATGTCAATTTCAACGGAGATGAAGTTGCTCTGGGGATTCATGTCACTGTTGTCGACGGCTTTGACCTGAAGGAGGTAATGAGATGTTATCTCGTAATTAAGTTCTTTGGCTACGAGGAGACCTCCTGATGTCTTGTCTATGTCAAAGGAGTCGTGCGTGTTGCCGCGAATTATGATGTATGTGATGCGACCGTTGTCTCCACTATCTTCATCTGTCGCTGTCACTGTCCCAACCAGTTTTCCCACCGTCGCATTCTCATACAGCTGAAAATCATTCATAACTTAATAAGTCTCTACACATCTCAAGACATCACCCATTACATAATTTCATCTCCTTCTGTTTATCTCCATTATATCTTCAACTAACTTGTCACTCGCATTCTAAACCTATGCAGTCACTAACTACAATTTTTTCCCACTCGTTTACAGTTACCTTTTTACTTCTTTTCAAATACTTCCTACAAACTCTTTTCATCGATACACAAATTCCTCGAGTGCCTACAACCATATACATACTACTACTACTAGAGCATGCTATGTGCAATTATACATATACTAATGCATTTTAAGATATTACATCAAACCCCATGTGGACTCTACACAGTTTCAAAAGTCGATTAGAATAGGATTTTAATACAAAGCGTAACATTCTATTTCTTTGGAGAATAGTCTGACTGTTACGTAAATACGTATAGTTGGTAGAGATTTAAGTAGGGTAAGTAGAGAGGGTACTTACTTTGAAGCTGAACTTGGACCGGACCCACAACGGACGGTTGTCATTCAAATCCACCACCTCGATGCGATATTCATGAACTGTTTCAAGGGGCGGAATTCCTTTATCTCTGACAATTACCCCTAATGTGTAGAATGGTTTTTTCTCGTGATCCAAGATGTTCCTTGTTCTGACGACCCCAGTAATGGCGTCAATAGTAAAGTCTTCCGCATCACTGTATCCGTCTGCAAGAGAACATAATATGCTACTCAACAAGTCGACAAACAGACACAATCCACACACATACCAAACCTACCTACCTTCCACAAACAAGACGACCATTACACTTTTTAAGTCTCAGCTCACCTCTTAAATAATATCTGTTCATCCAACAACACACATTACTCAAAACATATACTCCACCCACACACTTAGGATAACATCATCTCTCTTTCTTTCCCTCGCTGCATTTCTTCTTCTATTTCATAAACTTTCCAAATCCACCCGTTACAGATTCCCAATCCTCCTTTTATCTTATGACTGGAAAGAATTTTTGCTTCTTTATATTTATACCTTGACTCCATCATCATCTCCCCATTACACAACACTGCATAAATATAAGCAAGGATATTAGTGCATACCTCCCATTAAGATTCTAAATGCTCTTAAACGCTGCCTACCATCGTCATTTGGGAATTATGATTTTTTAGGAAGGTTTTATGTGCACCGACTAATATGTCTTAAGGCATAGCTGGATTATTCTTGGAAATCAAATAATAAAGGACAACCCACCTTATATGACAAATGACAATCTGTCTCGATTGAACATGAGTGAATTAGGACACGAAAGGTATGCAGGTAGATACAGATAACTACTACACTACTCATACCCAACTCCAGTTGTGGGATTACAAACTGTCTGAAAGTTTCTCTTCCTGCATATACTGTGGAGTTGTTGTAAAGAAACCTTTCTACTGGTAACAAATAGGTCCCATTACAAAAACTATTAGAATCCCCATAATTATAAGTCATCCGAGTATAAATATATCCTGAGGATTTCCTCTCGGCCCTTTTGGAGTTAAGCAACGGATTGCATGTATTTTGTTTACGTCCGCCCCGAAAGTTTTCTGTCTCTTTCTTGATTGCTTCGTCAAACATAATAGTTGGGATGAGAAATTATATCTCACCATAAATACATGTATATCTTGTGTGGTTGGTTTATCATTGCTGAGCTACACACTGCCCAGCCGATGCTCATTTACTATTTCCTACGTTTCTCTTTACTGCTTCACTGTAAAAATAAAACTTTAATGATCTCTTCTAACAAACAACTAGTACGAATTCAAATACCTATAAATACGTACTTAGCCTTGAATATTGCTACAACCAAACAATCCCAAAAGTGCATTTCACCTATATCATCCTCCCTAAGTCCGAACATTAAAACAGAAATAATAGGACAACTGTATTTACAATTAGTAATTATGAATAGCAACTTCACACATAACTAACATTAAGTACAATGAGGCATGTGGGCCTTTATATATGAGTCAGTGTAATGTCATGTTACATAAAAGGCCATAATATTCAACAACTATTATTGCCCATTAATGTTTCAAATTTAATATTCACTTTCGGATATTATTTTGACTTTTGCGGCATTGGACCTAATAATAAAAATGAGAGATTCGGCTACATAAATGTGTACAGAGCCTAACACCATTTACGTATGTCTTGGGAATTGTAATGGAAATAGTTATGTACACTAAAATGGTACAATACTAATAGTTATTTACAAATGGCATGCAGACATTACTCACAATCCTTCTTAATACCCTCCACGTAATATATTCTGTCTAACACATACAACCTTAAATCAGCCTTAAATAAGTCTACCCAATTCCAGAGTACTTAGCAAAGGTGCTATGCTTATAATATAGAATAAAGGGACACCGTTTAGTCACAGTGCCCTTGAACACTTACACCAAACCATACATTACGTCAGAAAAAAGGAAAGAAAACATACAAGTGCACACTTAATGTATCTCGTATACCTATAATAGATACACACGACATTTTTGTGTGTGTGAACATCCCCATTATGTGAGATCGTCTCTTTATGTTAGCTGTCAAAATGAATGAGAGAAGAATAGCGTGGAAAAGGGTCAGGACATACCATTGACAAGTGAGAAGACGACAGTGGCATTCTGTCCATTGTCAGGGTCAGTGGCGACGATCCTTGTCACCTCAGTGCCTCCAGGTTGCTCCTCCCTTACAATCAGAAGATCCTCATCAGGCTCGATGATCGAGGGACTATTGTCGTTCATGTCAGTCACGTTGATTTTCACGATGACCTCCGACTGCTTTTGAGGAACTCCTTGATCGTACGCAATTACCTGAATTTCATACATTGACTGCTTTTCCCGATCCAGAGATGAGGTCGCACTAAGTGTTCCTGTAACCATCAATCAAGTTACTACTTAATATTTTGCAGAGCAATAAACATTATCAGCAATGCAATAAATACTAGGAAGTTGTGCAAATTGCGATAGATAAAAATAAGCAAAGCCATTACAATGCACTGTCCAGCAATTGTTTTCCAAAACAATAAATGCAGTATGCAGAAATAAATGCTAAACTACTTGGAACAAAGAAGTCATTTCTTATTTAAATGTAATTCCATAAAGTGGTAGTAAAAAATTAGCTTTCCATAAAAAGTCGTCTGAGATTATTGTACAATATAAGTACATTGTTCGTATTTGAATACCATTCAGAAGAGTGTGAATCTAATTAAGTGTGAAGTCAAAGTTCTATAATGCCATAAGACACACAAAATATGTAGCTATAACTGAATGAGTTGTAAAACAGATAAATATTAAAATATTCATGATTGTTAATAACGAATAGGGCAATATAATATTTACCATCTCACATAAAATGAACATGAATGGAGAAAAAGACAGACTCCTATACTTTAATTACTTTACTCTGCCAACCTTTGGGTCCCTTATGTAGATTGGAAATCAGTAGATAGATACATACAATGCATAGTTAAATGATTCCCATACTAAGCACAAATGAACACAATGCCCACACGTTAAGCAACCTGTAGCCTAAAATAATGCATAAAAGTGTAAAAATATTCAGCTGGAGCAGATAAGAGCAGAGTCAGAAGTTAAAGAATGGTTTTTCTGTAGTTGATAATATTATATAAGTATAAATATTTATCTACAGAGCTGCAATAAGTAGGCAGAATTACTAAAATGTATAGTGAGTATAGGCCACATAAGAGTCTGTGTCCCCCACACACTGTATGTATGTGTAGTAGTGATCTGTCTAATAACATGGAGAGACGAGGTACATAAAAGATTCTGAGATGATGAGAGTGAAGTATATAGTCTCTCCTCTTGTGATGTAATACTGCATTGTGAAGACTCCAATCTCAATATCAACTCTTTTACGGTCGGCACTGCTCCGAGGTTGCCTTCGCGCTAGGCTATGCCTTTACCATTATTTACTGTGTGTTATGAATATAATTTATTTATGTGAGTATATGCATCCTATAGATATTTAGGGGTGAGGATGTATAAATCCGTGATCATATAAGTAGGGATGATGTAGATTTGGTTGGACTGTGTCCGTAAGCCAAGCAAATGTTCACTCATCTTTGTCCCATGCTATATGTCAAACGCATGCTGAGATACATGTATATGAGACAAGCGGTGCGCATTGTTGCTGCTGATTTCACAGAATAAACCTTGTCTCCGGAATTACGCAGATCATGTCCTTATAAAGATTTTACAGCTCCTACTCTATTGTTCACCTGAGTTTGGACCAAACGGGGCAATATGAGTAACTCGTCACCCTACTTACCACGACTACTTTACTAAAATATATCTAATAACAGCTATAATCCATGAATTGAAATTCAACCTCCCATGGACACAAATGCGGCTAGGGCTACCTATTTTAACTCATAATTTATGCACCGTATATTTTAACTATAAAAACTCTCCATACATGAGTAATATTATCACCAACCTACAAGATAAACTTTACATTTTATTGCATAGTACACAAATACAAATGCTTAAATCTCTTCTAATCATACCTGAAATAAAAATGTAAATAATATGTACTACTGTAACTGGTTGTGTAAAGATCCATAGTGGAGACTAAATAGGAGAAGTTGCATTTAAAAAAGATTTGATACTCCACAAAGTCATAATCTGACTTACTAAATAAGAATTTTGCTGGTAACAGGTGTTTCCGGCATAACGACTTCTCTGTCTCAATCAAATATTGACACAGTGTATTACAGTATTGTTATATACCGATACTATCAAAAAGTTGCAACTGCATTAGACAATGTGCAAGTAATAGTGACTGATGGGCTACTAAATGAGTAGGACTGCAGAAATTTATTGTTGCAATATTCACAGAATTATGTAGAAACTAATAATTTGATGACATCACTCTAATATTGCAATTTACGTCTCATTAGCAAACAATTTCTGAAAACAATGAAATATCTTGAGTTAGAGGGAATCAGACAAAGTCAGAGGAAATAGGAAATCAGACTTAAGTGCTCTGACTGACAATGAGGCTGCAGCATTCGAGACGAACGGCGAGACTATACTAGTTAATGCCCTAAGTTTACACATTTTGATGGAGAATGGACTGACATAAAGGATTGTACTATTATGAGTAATGGGTAAATTGTCTTGAGAAGATTCTCCACTGTCTTCACATATTTCTGGAGACTCGGGCCAGACATTGTCAGTTCATGAATGACATGCCAGCCATTATCTCTTGTTTTAGTTGGAGCTAATGGCTATAAGTACACCTTCACATGCCTCTCTCTCCCTAAACAGCATTGATAAAAGTATTCGACGAGACAGTGCAATCAAATGTAAGTAAGCCAAACTTTTGATGTCTATCTATTTATTCACATGCATTTAATGTAGACATGACATAGCTAACTGCGAATATCCGAGATAGCACATGAGATTGGAGATTGAATGAGATTCATCTTCTATAGTTTAAGTATAGTGGAACAGAGGAAATACTATCTAGGAGGTTGAATCACAGTCATCGCATCACAGTAGGTTTCTTGTCTGCTGCAATAATCCCAACTCTATAAGTATAACTTGTATTTGTATGTTCAGGTGATTGAGTAGTAGTGATGGCTAAGTAGTCTTTGCTCACCTGCGGTCAGCCAGTTTATATACTTGTCTGCGGCCAGACCAGAGAATGGCTGCCATCCGTGTGATCCCAGTTAGTTTCCTGAATTCTCCTTAATAGTGTGACTTGATTTGATTTTCACATGAAGAGCTATTACTATTACGTGTTTTCTTTTCTCTCAATTGCTTTAACTTATCTGACTCATCACTCCAACTCTGTAATGTTGCACTATCAAATGTTGCTAACAATTATTTTCTAGTATTACTCCATGTCCCTACTACACATAGTATTGCGCTAACTATGCAATTATACTTCCTAGAATACGTAGTCGCATCTTTATTTGAAATTGATATATTAAATTGATAGATAGAGGAAAGCGTGTAATGTGAGGATGTTTGAGGTTTATTATTATAGCTATGCATATGCACAGTGTTCAATAAGTAAGGTATAAGAGCTTAGCTATTTTATGTCTTATTAAGAGTTCAAGGCTCATTAAGCATTTGGCAAAGAAAGGCAGCGAAATTCCAGGATGAAAGTAAAGTAGCTGACAGGAGATAATGAGGTAGATGATGGATTTGTTACTTACCAGTGTTGGGATCAATTTGGAAATAGCTGTGTGGTGGCTGGAGTGAGTACCTTATGGCACCATTTTCACCAATGTCTTTATCATGAGCAACGACGTAGCCTACATTCGTGCCAGGCTCATTATTCTCTTGAATTGAGAACTGGAAAACACTTTGCGGAAACTGTGGCGCCTGTAAACAATTAATAGCAAGTTTAGTTGTGTGCACGTAAATTGTAGGAAAATCAAGTGGAAAATAAACCCATGCCGTGTCAGGTCTGTTCTGACAGTAGGGTCACAGGTTTCTCCATCAGAACTAGTACATACAATGTACATACACACGCGGCATAGGTAACAATAGCATTATTGTAGAGCAACAATTTGAACAGAGTCAAGTGCATCGCATGCTGTGCGTATGTTGAGTGCATTTTATGTGCAAGTAGTACTCTATTTTAATAATCATGTTGTAACTAGAAAAAGGACAGACAGAGTTCTTGAGGTAGCAAAGGGAAATGAACGTCAGCCATAGAAGTTTGACTCCATTCCCCATCCTTTCCAAGACTTTCAGCAGAAATGACAATGAAAGTGGGAGATGAGCACTTAAATCGACGTACGTACTTATTTACACTCCGATCCCAGGAAGAAAATAAATAAACACACTCACATTATCATTTTCATCTTGAATGCGAAGACTGACTACAGTTGTGGCGGACAGTGGCGGAGTTCCATGATCTGTGGCTGTGATCCTGATCAAATAGTTATCTACGGTCTCCCTATCCAGCGAAGACTTCAAGTACAGGATTCCGCTGTTGGGGAAGACGCCGAAGAGCTTTTGAAGTTGTGGCTCTTGGAGACTGTAGCTGATCCTGGCATTATTCCCCGTGTCTTCGTCCGTAGCATGAACCTATTATTATCCACAACAGATAATGTAATTACGTCTCATTTGGAAGAGCCGAACAAGCGTCGGCTCTCTCCCATTGAAAGATTGGTGTGAGGAAGCCTACCTCGGCGATGTGGGAATTCACTGGAAGAGACTCAGAGGCACTAATTATGTATCTCTGCTGGTCGTAGGAAGGTGCGTTGTCGTTGACATCTTGTACTTCTATAAACAAGGTCAAGTTCTGAGCCACTCTGGGTGGCGAGCCGTAGTCTTGCGCTCCAATTATTAATGTGTATCGCTTCACATTTTCGTAGTCCAGAGGCTCTTGTAAAATTATCTGACCGCCTCGGGGATCCAATTTGAACATTTTAGATGCACTCTCCATCAGTGAGTAGCTTACCAATCCATTATCTCCGTCATCCGTATCCTCGGCATGAGCTCCGTAAATCACAGAGCCCATCTCCGTGTTCTCCGGAACCCAAATGCTCACTTCTTGCATTTCAAACTTAGGAACATTGTCATTCACATCCAGGATTTTTATGTCAACCTATTTCATAAAGTTGCTTATTTAGCATGAAACATAATTCTATTGAAATTATGAACATTGACAGAGCAATTGCTGATTTTTGTAGAAGATGGTTAGGTGTTATATGTAAATTTTACCTGACAATGACTATAGGCAGGAGGTTCGTCACTAGTGGCTTGAATATTCAAAAGAACTGACGGGTTTTTCTCATGATCGAGATTATTTGCAGTTTTAATCGTCCCGGAGTAAGTATCAATAACGAAATAGGAATGAGGGTCTCCGGATGAAATTGAGTAGCGCACTCTTCCACCACCTATTACATCGTACATCACACACTCATTACGATATTATCTTTATCTGTAATGGGACATTAAGGAAATGTAAACACATAAAGCACTATCAAAACGTATAGGTTCAAGTCTATGGGAAATGCTAAATATTCACATCATTCCACTACAATACAGTATTGAATTGCATAATGGAGTGAAATTGTTTCCTTTTCCTATCTAGCGTTATATAAAATAGGAGAGAACGGAACCAGCAGACTTAAATTCTCTTACAAAAAGCAAAAGTTAGTCATCAATTACCTAAGTTAGTTATTACGATTAGTAGTACTTACCATTGCGAGGATAGCATTACAAGAAAACTGTTCGCACGAACAAATATCGGATGGTAGTAATAAATACTGTAAAGTAAGTGCGCACATAGCTGGGTAAACACTATAATGATAAGAGGGCTTATTGGCTCATCACTTGAGAGACAGACATGTTTACATATGTATTACATGTCTAGCATAGAAGTGCTGGAATCATAACATAAATAAAGGAACGCACTTATTGTAATTTAGCATAGATTAAATCAGCTTATTTGGCTTGTAAATAGTTTTGCTTTCATGTGCAGAGTAATTTCCATCAATTAAAATAGTTTTGTCTGTCATAAAGCAGATCATTGACATAAAAGATGCATGGACAAAATATATATGAAAATGATATTCTCTCGCCATGGGAAGTTACATAGATACACATACATAGCCATAGGGATATGTAAATTCCGGGATTAATGGTGACTATGATATTGCAGACAGAGTTGGAGATGACCAGACGCAAAACAAACGCATAAAAGTCATCAGATGAGTCCGGACAGGTGAGTTAAGTCAACTCTTGTATACTTCCTAATCATCAGTGGAACTCGACGTTCGTAATTGTGTGTGCTTACAATTTAGAGTCAACAATTAAGTTGGATTTGTAAATCTCATTGACAGCTGAAACCGTTTTTCGTTTACAGTGCCATTGGTCACGTTGACGCATATTAACCATTATTCATGCTTGTGCCTGAAAATTTAAGTTGGGAAGTTATATGGCTCTTGTCTAGGCACATCATAAACAGAGCCTAATATCATGCTAAGATTCTGTTGCTCCGACCACAGTGCAATGCCACAATGGAATGAGGAGATAATGGAACCTTACTTTTAAGTACTATGTAAAACTCCAAGAAAAATAAATATTCATCTCCAAGTTATTTTAACGGGCAAAAAACTATTGTCATAGACAGCACAAGGGTCTCACCTTACAAATATGCTAAGTGCTATTACGTATGCCTTTTAAATACATATCACTCTAATGCCACATTACTACACTTTTATTCGAAATGAAAGTAAACCCTTCTCCATTGTTATTATCAATAACCTTCTTCAAATGCGAAATTACTGTTAATTAATAGTTACATGTACATGCACAAAAGATAATAAAAAATTTTAAGTGTCAGATAGTAATTACACTTAATTCTTGCCATCAATTTAATTTCGTAAAGGCCTTTTTGCTGACAATTAAAATAATTTATGTTCCAGTTAAACATCAAAGACTTTGAAGACCTATGAATAAATTATATTTATCCAGCAGAGATTCTCATCCACATACAATATAATGCAGTAGTATAGTACAACCTGTACTATTTAGTATACTACAGACGAATTACACAGAAATAGGAAATCCAACTCACAATCGGTTACTTCTGCAGAGAGATGTGCACGATTTTTCCTAAAAATCATTACAGCCAGTACTATTTACAAGTACGGCAGGGAAGATAAGAGCTTTCAAAGAATTAGCAGAATGAATGTAACTGTACAGAAGAAGAAAGGAGGAAAACTCTGCTGTCATTCTATTCTCGGTATTTGCATTGTGCACAGTGAATGTAAAAATAGCTTGTGTTTAAGTGTGACAAAAGACAAGATGAGGAAGGGAGTGGTCTTAGGACATAGACACCAATATTAAAACACACTGATTAAAATAAATAGAAAAACTAATGGATACTGACAATGCATGCGATGAGATCTATGTACGATTGCTTGCGCACCTTCTTTGCCTTTATTAGAATCTGTTTATTACAATAGCCTATCTAATAAGTAAGTAGTGTCTCTCAAATGTATATACTGCAATTACAAACTTGGTTTCGTATTTTAAGCCCAGACAACCCCAAGGGAGACAAGACAAGTGAAACTTTTTTCAATTGGTGTCTCATGTTTCTCTGTCTTTCTTCCTATTTGAAGTTTTAATGAATCTCCTAATATATACTGTTATTAAGGACGGGCAGTAAAAACAGATTTCTATGTAACTTCAGCTTATTGTTGGCCCACTGCTCACATCATTGATCTCATGACGTGAGAAATTACTCTATCTATGCATTTCCAACAGGATACTACTTGAGACCAAGCTAATCAGGCATTAGAGTGGTATTTGTAAAGGCAAATTGAATTTTCTGTTTACGAAACGAGCACAATGTGGAATTGAGCTGATGTACTTATTTAGATGACTGAGCAATGGAAATAGATAATGCAAGTCTGGCTTAGGGCAGCCAATAGGGAATTAAGCTCACCGCAAGAACATATAAGAAAGCCAGTGATAGTGTCAGAGGTCATGAATGGAATGTATTCCTATTCCAAAATGGAAAAGAAGATGAGCAACTGAAAGGAATTTCTTTTTGCACATACACCAGCACAGTAGGATCCAATTCCACCATATTAATAATAACAATACGTACATACCAACATAAACTATAGCGCTATGGTAAATAGTAGACGAACTTTAGTCTGCTGGTTCTGCCATTCAGAATTCTACTCGGTGGCATATAAATTGATACACATAATAATTTGTAGCATTTGATAGAGAAAAATGAGTGGTCAAACGTAAATATAAAGTAGGAGGAGTAACAATAATTTGACCTGATGCAGACACGGAGCCCACAATGGAGTTCATCGGGGCATTTTCTTCAATAGTGAAGCTGTAGCGAGCATGTTGGAAGACAGGCGGTTGTTGTTTGGCATCCACCATGCTGATCATTAGGTCAGCATTTTTCTCCGACACGAGACCACTCCCATCCGTGGCTGAAATTGACAAACGGTAAAAAGGACTTGTTTTGGCCAGAGCGCGGTTCACTGTGATTTCTCCCGTTTGTTTGTTGACTTGGAAGTAACCCGCGTCGTTCCCTTTCACGATCGTATATGTAATTTGTCCAAATTTTCCGGAATCTTTGTCAACAGCGGCCACGGACACAATGGGACCCGGTGGGACGATTCCTTCCCGCAAGCTGATGTTGTACTTGAGAGGGTAGAAGATGGGCCGGTTGTCATTTGTGTCGATTACTTGAATCTTCACCATTGTTGTTGAACTTAGACCTCCTGAGAGTAACATAACATCGACTTTACATCCAAATACTAACGTTAATGTAACACGCACTCTATTAATCATGTGTGTTAATTTTCTGGCAATTTCTTTGCTTGTAAACACTTCCTTCTTTGTGCTAAACTTTCGTAGTGGACTGATTGCCTGTGCAGATATTTAATGTTTAATGTCAGTCTATGTACACAAAGTACATTTTACAGTTGTATACGTTATGTAGCTAGAGTATGCATGTTGAGCCTTAGTAGTACTTAGCCTGAGCATGTAAAAATGTTTAACAGAAATCTCGTCTCTTCAGAATTTAAGCGTCTTAGAGTTAAATGGAGGAAAAAACAAATGAAGAACTACAGCGGCATCCTCTCCACATGTATAGATGTACTAATCCGTAAATGTGATTTGGATTTAGCAGGATTTTCTGTCGCAAAGTGTCAATTTTTCGTCGAGTGGTCATGTGCGAGGTAAATTCACGTATTTATTAAATGTGCAGGATAGAAGAGACTCGTCTCATCTCTCTTCCATCATCTGTAATAAATGTCAACGCATATGGGCATCGTGAATGTGCGTTCCCTTGCATCTGGCCAAATAGTATGGACATAGATGAACTAGTATGCGGATGCCGATGGGTATAGGACTCATTGTATATTGCAGTGCACGAGTCTTTGGATCAACCACTCACTCACTCACAATCAGTCAAGCGAGCACTCCTTGTTTCTTTCTGTTTGAACTCTAACTTGGTTTATTCTGCTCCGTTGTAAATCTGTCTGTGCTGTTGACGTTTTGTCTGCATCTTCCTTTTTATAATATGGAGAGATCTATGTAGTCATCCAACAATGTGCAAGCATAAAACGCAGACATAACAGATAGTACAAATAAATACCTAAAGGCTGACTCAGGAAACAGTGCAAGTGCCTATTTATTATATGCATACCTTCCCAAAATCACTGGGCCTTAATAACTTGTGCTAAGACACTATATTATTATTGCATTTCTATTAACTATTGTCCATTTTATTGGCCAGAGAGACTCTCCTCATTCTGCATTTAAGTGCATAAGTAATATTATTTTCCTGTCCTCTTTAGCCTTACAGACCAAACTGGGGATGTTACTTGTGTGTGTCTGTACAAATGCAATCAGTCACTCTTGGTAAATAAGAGTCGCTCTCCATTCTTCCAAAACTAGACTTACGATTAGACGATATTGCACACTAACAAGGTAGACGACATATTACTCGGCCTTATCAAAGCTACCATCTGAATTCATAATTTTAACAGTCCACTGCAAGTATGAACTTTGGGAAAGCTCAGGGCGACATTTATTTTCTTATTCAGACTCACCTGTGTCGGTGGCAACTAGCGGGATCTCATACACACTCCGTTCTTCAAAGTCTAAGGAGCCAGAGACACATATCTCCCCCGTCGTAGAGTTCACTGTAAATGGCAAGGATTTGGCTGAATTCTCCCGAATAGTGTAGTTTACCATCGCATTGATTCCGCAGTCAGGATCACTTGCTGAAACCTGCAATTTCAAAAAAATGGTTATTAAACAATTTTGTTAGTGAGGAATTAAGTCTTTGACATACCACACACAAATTTGTAGCAATTAAATTCTTAAAAACATAATGGTATGGTTCTAGCATGTTAAATGCAATTTTGCACAGGTACTAACTGCCTATTATCCATTATTATCTTCAGTATGTTCAGATAACAATAGTTTTCTTTACGAGCTACATCTTTGTAAGTTATCTTTCCTATGAGCTACGAGATCTGGACTACATTGCAATAGAATATTTCGCCAACCAAAACCACACAATATGCATATAGTATATTGAGTTGGATATACATTCCTATATTAATAGCATTGCATGATGGTAAACAACAATAAGAATTCGAGTGGTAATTACCATTCTGTCATGTCTTGTGTGACTTTTGTCTAAGTAACAATACAAGCTTTGTTTTCGAGACCATTTCTCTCCAAGATACATTTATCTATGAATAATTGCTATGTAGCAAGTAATCACGGGAGAGACAAAGCCTTCCGAAAACAAGAAAGTAAAAGCTTTCCAGTCATTACGAAGAATAATGGTAGAATTTTTCTCTTCAAGACAGAGCAATTCGTGTAACGGAATTCTTGGGCTGATGTGTTATGTTCTGTGTGGTAAAATGACGAAGGGAGGAAGGACGACTAAACAGGAACGAGTAACTAGCTTACTAAATAAATATCCAACAATAAGGGCAAGTAAAGCAAACCAAGGTGGCGAGAGGACCCAACTAAGAGTTGTGACAAGAAAATATCTACCTGGATTTAGATAGTGGACCAGCCAGGAGCTACTTACTTAGTCACTGACAAAAGGATTCTTTAAATCCATTTTAATGCGTCCTCCAGTCAACTCCGCATCACTCCACTAAATAATGTCCTTTATGTGTAGCATCTACTTCTACAGACTATCATGTACTATAACTATACATACATATAGCTAACTCTATAGGTAATACATACACAAGGACACGATTAATGGTAAGTACTCGTTGAGAACCAAGCTGTCAATGTCTATTTATAATCTTGGTAACGTAATATTAGAAAAGTGGGCTTCTTCCGTATTATTCTTATGTACATCCACATGAATGATTTCAAAAAAATAAATATTACTTGTAGAGACACATCGACACATGTACATTACATTTTCTATCTGCTTACATGTGAAAA
>JABASH010000843.1:0-32672 GCA_019776445.1 Tomocerus maximus | reverse complement strand
TTATAAATAAATATATTGGAATTGTAAGGAAATAAACTAACCTGGCCACTATCCTCGCTTTCTGAAGATGAGGATGACCCTGATGATTTTTCACTTGAGGATGATGAACTGGAAGAACTGCTTGAAGAATCACTAGAGCTATCTGAGAATATCCCACTATGCGTCTTTAAATCCACGTTGTCTGCGACCTCAGCCAATTCAGGGAATTTTTGCTGAAAATAAACATATAATGTTAAGTTCCTTTCCGTTGTTAAATACAATTTTGTTTATTGAAGCACAAGTTCTTACTTTTAACACAGAATATAACTTGACTGATAACTTAGGCCGTCCACGGACTGTTTTATGCCAAACAATTGGAAAGTTTGTTCGAGAGCAAAAATTCTGGGTGACAGCAACTGTCACATCCATATTTAGCACTACATGCCACCATCCTCCAGGTACAAATACCGTTTCTCCTGGTCCTTGCAGAATCTCCAGCTGAAATAAGGCGTTTATGTCACTAATACATTGTATTACCAAATGTCATTGTAGTAGTATTTCAACAAAACAAATGTATTGAAATGAAATTGAAAGATAACTACCGGTGCATATTCTGAAGGCCAGGATGGTAGCTGAGTTTTTGGATAAACTACATTAAACCATGTAATGGCTTCATCTTGCTGCTTCCCCCCTTCAGTACTGGTCACCTTTATAAGTTCTTTGGGAGTATTTGTTGGGAAAAGACACCAGCGTTTGTGACCAGATACCAAAGCGTTCCAAGCGCTTGTTCCAAGAGGATCGATATGAATTCCAGTCCCACTACGAGCAGGACCAAATACAAACCATCTATAAGGAGGGCGACGCCGTTCACCTATGTACAACGGAAAAGAAAGTGCATTATGAACTTAGCAAAACAAGGAAATAATTGCAAAGACTTCAAGTAAGTTTGCCCTTGCAATGCAACGCAGACATGTGGGACTGTAAACTGTAAACAAACTCAATGGTATCATACTACAAAATCAATAAATATATTTAAACTTAATATTACTTGATTCATTTAAAAATTTTAAAACAAGTTCTATTTTTTTAGCACCAATGGCATTGGAAAACTCACCTGCGTACTGAAACAAATCGTCCCGGAAATATAAAGGGATGTCGTAATCTTCGAGAATTCGTTTTCTTCTTGGATGCTGGAAACATTAATAAAAAACTAAATATTATTACTTGGATTAGGATGATGGGTTCTCGATATATTACAAAAATATAGTATCGGATTTTCAAATGTCAAACAGGTGCCTTCATAAGGAGTTTAAGTAAGTCCCTCTAATCGACTTGACATATCACATAATATTTAGTAACATATATCGACCATAATAAATTGTTAAACTATTCACAAATATTGAAAAATTGTTTAGTTAGTTTTGAGCATGTAGAGAATAGGTATTCATTTCACAGTAAATAAAATGCCAGGAAAACAGTGATTTAAGAATAAATTCAAAATTACATACCTCTCCAAAGCTGCTGTCAAATATGTAGAGTGGGCTGTCATCACATGTTGTACGTAAATACTCGACATAGTATTTCATCTTCATTTTAACACTGTATCCATCGTTGTCTTCTCCACATTTAAACTTTTGATTGCGATACTTTTTAGCAAGTCTCTGCAAAAAAGATTCAACTTAAAATTAGGGTATTATAAAGCTGAAACACACGGCCAGGAAGATAGCTTCAAAATACAAAATATCTACAGATTGTCATAAATAATGTCAAAGGAAATAACCTCTGGAGTCCATTTATAATTTCCTCTCCAGTGGTCCTGACATCCCAAAATCACAACTGGCTTATAAGGCCTTTCGAACCTATCTATAAATTCTTGCTCACTAACGTCTTTTACATGTATTCTTTCAATCTTTCCATTGCTTTCTTTCACAGAACTGGGGGAACAGTCAAAATTCTTATAATAGTTCTTTTCCGACCAGGCTGCTTTAGTCTTCAGTTCTAAAAATGGGAAACAAAAAATGGAAAAGTTATAAATAATATAAATGACATTTTAAATTCCTAAATTCATTCTGTTACATGGGTTTTCAATTAAATTGACCTAACACGGACAAAAATGAAATACGGCCATTGGGCGTTACAAAACAGCATATATACAAGATCGAACTTTAAAAATAAAACACTAAAAACATCCACCCATTTTAAAAAGGCTAAAAATGATTTAATACTGCGTTGTGTACTCAGTCCACTACCATATGGGACGAACTCTGTATGTGTCTGTAGCTGTAAAGAGACCAAGTTGGACAGATAAAAATGTAGATTATATTATTGGCATTAGCTTGACAGTTCGATAGCACATTATTATATATTATACAATAAAACTATTATGGAATTTGTCTGAACAAATATTGAAATGAGATAAAGGCCTAGGATTTTTGTATTCGCTAGAAAAAAATACAAAAATTCACGAAAATAGTTTAAAAGAAGGGAATAGGGAGAGAAAGAAAATAAAAAAGATTTTTGGTATCATGGCGTAAAAATTGCCTTTTCTCACATCGTAAAATCAGTGAATTTTTTAAGGTCAACGGGAATTTTTTTCCAGACCAACAGTAACAGTGAGAAAAAGTTTTCCACAAGCTTTTATATATCTTTTACGTCGGATCGGAGCTACAAAATTGATAATCGCTAAAAGTTTAGAATTTCAATGTCCAGCAGATTAGCACAAATTTCTCTTTTCTGAAAAATACAAACTTCAAAAATCCAACCATGGACAAAATTATATAAACCATAATTTACATTACATTTACATAATTAATGTTTTTGTAACAAATCATTTCTGGCTTATTCAGGGAATTCTCGCTCGCATATGGCAGAGTCAAGTTATGACTTAAATATAACATGACTTTATTAAACACTAATCAGTGTTCTACTTTTCTTAATCATTATTATGAATTACTTAAAAATTGAATGTAATCAGTACTTTAAAGCATATGTATGTAATTTTACCCGGTCGAGCTTTGGCTTTAGCCTCTTGAATGCGTTTAAAAGCTCTTTCCTCCTCCTCATCGGAAGATTGATAATGATGAACATCTTTTCCCTTAGTGTCACTTTTTCGGTTTGCAGACTTTCGTCTGTCTTTATCCATTTACGGCGTCAGACACAGAATAGTTCTTAGGTAAAAACAAAGCTTATTAATTTAACCAAAAAAGGGATTAAAAAATGATACCAATAATTTGGTCATTTCCTGTTGCTGTCTTTTCTAAGTGGCAGAAGGGAGATTCGAAGATTTGCGCTGAATTAGAGTGTAGCCAATCCATTAGGTAAAAATACACCGGGAATTTCAGAGCCACCCCTCATCATGGTCAGTAATTTTCATGAAAAATGCAGGCATTTTAAAAATTATATCCGGGTATTTCGAAGAGGATGAGATTTATATTTTCGTACTTTTCCTATAGATGATAAGTTTTAGCAAATATTTGAATTTTTTGGAGCGTAAATAAAATTTTTTAGTGCATGACATAAATTTGCAATTAAATCACTCTTGCTGCGCCGTCAGTTAGTATAAGAAAGCTACCCTCCCGCCATTTCTTATTGGCAAATGAGATTTTCCAGGCGGATCAGTTTGAGAAGAGGATTCGGATTTGTGCCCTGGTTCGCGGGTTTTCCAGCTGCCGAATGGGAATGAGAATAGGCGGACCTATACGATCAATAGGCTACATTGAAAAAATACGACAACGGAGAAGGTGACGCTCGCTCGTTTTGGCTCTCTCTTGCTGCGAACGAAGCTCAACTTTTGCTTGGGAACTTGAACAACTTGCTTATTACAGGCTCTTCGTCTAAATTTTACCTTCTTCTTGCATTGCTACAATTGCGTACCTTCTCTCCAACCAGGACAGACGTGAAATAAATTCTCTCCGGACTTCGAAATTTCAAGAGAACAGATTTTTGCAGAGCGTCTTAACTCGGTAAGTAAATTCATTGATATTCACTTTAGTCTAGAAAAAATTCACAAAATTGTCCGTTTTGAAATAGTCAAGAGAAAAAATAGAGAATTTCAACCATTTGCCCAATCCTGGCTGTGGATGGTTGATAGAAGTTGATGGGGCAATGTTGAATGTGAAATATAGGGAATAGAAAGCCATGGCGGCTTCGGCTCTTCTCTTTCTATCTCTTTCAATGGGAATATGGTTGAATTCTTTCATTTTTTATTGCATTTTATGATTTAGTCAGAAATTATTCAAAAATACTGAGCTATTCATCAAAGGTTGAGGAACAAGTAGCAAAAAGAAACCATTTTGTATCTTCAACCGTTTGCTCAGGAAAAATTCGAAAACTTTTGATACTTTCAAGAATGCCTACCAAAAATAATATCTTTTGGTGGAGGGAAGGCATGTTTTTCCTTTCTTATATTCCTCGTCGTACACATACATTCACGCAGTTTCTCCAACTTTATTCAGCTATCGTACTAATCTTCCTACCGCAGATGTACCAACATCCATGTATATATTCAATATTCTATATACTTCTGCAGTTAAGTTGTGCATATGACACAGACATAGCTAAATAAGTATTATTTTCAATCTTTTTATGTCGCCTATCACACACTACCAATATATTCCAGTCAAGTCCATCCAAGTCACTCATGCCATGGTTCTTATTTCGTAGAACTTTTCGTTTACATACACCATAGGCGTCCTACTTGCCTGCTCATGATAATACTATCCATGCAAAATACCATCAACCATATTACAATATGCCTACCATACTTTTCATTCGCATTTATTATATTGAAAATGAAAAAATACTTAGAAAATGGCACCCGATTTTTTAAAATTTATTTTTCCGATTAAGTGGGCTAAAAGACACCATCTTGCTTTTCTTGATTAAACTTGGCTTCGCTGGGTTCAAAAATAAAATACTGAATTTTCAAGCTCGATTTGTGCTTTACGTTGTTCGTTCTAAATTCTATTTATTTTTTGTATCCTAACTCGTCATTTCTATCATTTTAATTTTTAATCATTTTGTTGGGAGTCGCAATCGCAACCACCTTGCTATTAATATTTCTTTGCTATCACCGTATCACCACATTTGACATTTCTTAAACACAACGGGAAAATGTGGGAAAACATCCCTTCCTTGCTCTTCTATATGATGTAGAATGGAACGATACAAGTGGATGGCATTTTAGGAAGTCTAGACTCTAGAAGTCTAGATTCGGTTTCGTCTTCTTTTCAATAAATAATAGAATTATATTATGTTCTTCGGTTCTTGTTCTTAGGAAGCTATGAAAAGGAAAGCTTCCTGTATAAAAGATTCTCATTAAATACAATGTTGACTGTGGTGATGGTTTATTGCATTGCAACAGGGAAGTCTCAGTTTCTTGTACGCAATCCTCAACCGCATCAATTGATTCATTTTAATTTTCATGTAAATGAAAAATAATAGATTAAACATCTTTTGGTTTCGGTTCGATTCTGAAGGCAACAGTACATAATTTTTCAATACTCTACTCTCATTCATATTTTGCAGCAAGTAATCTATGTCAAGTAATTTGTCACTATTTCCTAGGAATTTAATTATTATCCTTTACTCTCGTAGTACTCCATTATTTTATGCTATTCTATAAAATATTAGACAGCATATGCAAAATCCCAATGCTTCGGCTGCAAGTATTGCCGGTGCTGTGTCATCTAAAATACAAGATCAACCGATATCAAAAAAGTACTGAAAACGTACTAATTTTTTTACAATAACATTATCACTCGATCAGATTTTTATTTACATATATACGAGTTTTTATTTTATTGTATTTAGAATATTTTTTGTAAGCCGATGCACGTTGCAGCAAAATTCCTGCTGACCTGTGCTGCTCTGCTGAGACGATTTTTTTTACTATTATTAAGTTTTTACATTTTTTAGGTTACACTTACGAACGACTTACATTTACATATAGAGTAAATAAATACAAAAACGTATCAATCAGAAACTTCAATACTAACGAAATACGAAGCAATAAGTCTCTCAGTACATACCTTCTAAATCAGTAAACTATTTTTATTTGCTTTTTAAAGATTACATTTTTATGTGTATAATTGCTATCTCTGTCTAGTCTCTGTAAGTCTGTATAATGAAGACTGAAAGAGCATAAACTTGTTTTACTTCCTGGGTTTTTGCCTTCCGACACTATATTATATCAATATCACTTGATGATAGGATAAAGGATAGTTAGGATAGGACTGTCGCCTTGATGTTGTATAGAATGGAAATTATTGATACACATAATTCAAGTCATATAATACTAGAGCAAGTTTGTTCTTCTTGCAATGCAATATGCAATGACAAATTACATTAAACTACTATGTCATTTTGGCATTTATTTTCATTTTTAGAAAGCATGAAAGGGTAGTGAAGCGCTTTAAATGCTGGCACAAATTTTATGTAAGTTTGTAGCACCTATGGTGTAAAGACATAGACTGTAGATTACGCTCTAATTTTTTCATGCTTTGTTGCATGCTTTGGTTCCTTGTTGCAGACTGATATTCAAAGTTGAAAATGTTTTTGATGTATTCAATTTAATGTCCCTCCTACCTAAACGATAATATTTGTTGTAATATTTATTTCTTTAATTCTGTAACAAAAATAAAGAAATAGGACTATTGCTATAAATATCTTTACTACTATCGCACAAGTGCGTACGTTCTATTCTGTATAACGGGGTTGCTTGTGTAATTCCATTAAAATCAAAAGGCAAATAATTTTGTTTTCCCAGTAAAAGTGAACTTGTGTTTTCAAACGAAAAAAATCAAATTAAAGTAATCAGATTATAATATTATGTCGTTTGAGTTGCGTAATGGATTGTCTTTTTGGTTCGTTTGGTTTGCAAATAAATACAAGATAGATGCAGGGGACACAGATGTGTAATAGGTGGTGATAGTTTTGAGCAAGAGGCAGTGAAGTATAAAATGCCTATAATAATATGATGGTAATGTAGATGTGTAGGTAGTTCCTTTCCCATCACCGATTAAAAATCCATATCGGAGTTTTTCGTTATTTTTCGGGACAGGCAAAGGCAAGAGGATAGAAGGCAGCGGGAGCGATTCCTACCGAGAAAGTGGATGATTGTGCATCTCTCTCTCGTAAAGTTCACTTGAGTTCAGTTTCGGTTCTTCGGCGGATGGTAATGAAAATGGTAGTCAAGTCAGTCAACGCTAGCGTCACCAAACACCAGACAGGCAGGCAGGACCCACACTTACGTTTACAAGTGGAGTGTGGTGGTTGAAGTCGAAAATGTAATAGAAGTGACTACGTAGGATTTTTGGGATAGCAAAAGAGCTGACTCTCTCACTCTCTCTGGGAACTTGGTTGGTGAAGAAGGAAGGAGAGCAAGAGGAGCGAAAACAGTCAGACGGGACTACGTATTATACACTGGAGGAGAACTATTTTCCCTTGACATCGCTTTGGTTTCCTTCGTTCGTTGGCTGGTTGGTTAGCTGTAGAATGACTTGATTTGATTGTAGAATGCCCGTTTTCAGTTTTCAATGTTCACCGTTCCGCTCTAGACTCTTTCTGGACTCTATATCTACCTACCTCTCTCCCGAATGGTGTTATTTGGAAAATTGAAGCCCAACCTATTAAAAGTCAATGCTGTGCTGACCGTCAAATGGAAAAGGTGCTTTTATAAGATTAATAAGATCCACTCTGCTTCTGCTGAATTGTTACAAACGCATCAATTGAGCCGACGCGACAGAGTTATAAATTTTCCGGAGTAAAATAACACTTTGTATAGACTGTACCCGTGTCCTGTTTACCTCCCTGAGGCTCGCTCTTTGTAGATTAGGTATGCTTGTGGTTCTCGGTCTGCATTGTAGTGCATACCCTATAAATCCAAGCCAACATGGGTTTCCAATTCCATCCTTTTACAGAGACAAACGTGCTGATTCTGAGTTAAGATACTTTTCAATGTTTTTATCGACATTCTTCCTATCATTTTGACCTTTTGCTATTTTTATTTAGTAATTTGATTTAGGTTGTCGTCATTGTCAGTTTTCTTTAGAATTCTTCCATGCAACAAAAACGTGCTTATAGATTGCTTAGTGCAGTTTCTTAAATTTTTCCTTTCCCGATCACCGACAATTCTTTCGTCTTCAATATTCTAAAAAAAATTAGCGACTGTTAGATAAATATTTATGATGCGTGATGCCAGTCAGACTAGACTATAACGGGGATTTATGACCAGTTTGCATATTTTCTATTTTTATTAGGACATGGATATCATTGTACTTGATAATATTTACAGTGTAGTGTGAGTCATTATAATATACATTCATGAAATGTTTGTGTAGCTTCATCTAGTTTTAGTTTTGATTGTGGAGGTTTCTGGCTGGCGTATTGTTTTTGTTGAGATGTGATATATGATGCAATAACATCAGGTCTCTTTGTCTTTGTTGTTATTGAGCAGTGGTTTAGGAGGTAAGATGAGTACCTAAAAGTATTAAGATAAGTGTGCAATATGGGTGGTTCAGTTCAGTCAGTCTTGACTTGTTTAGTTTGGAAGAGTCGCATCGCATCGCAGTTTATTCATTTAATGTGTAGTCAGTCAGAGCGGAGAGTATTATAAGTAAGTGTATTGGTTGCTGTTTTTGACTTAGCATAAGATTGGATAGGTTGAGTTGAGTGAGTATAAGTTGGGCTAGGTTGTTATGTTTTAGTAGTAGTTGAGGACATTGCAGAGACAACAAAACGGCACGACGACAGGCATCCAGCACCAAGACCAACACAACAGCTCATCTATTGTGTTGGTTCTTTTGCTCTGGGAATTTGGGAAGAGAAGTTGCTTTGGTAAGCGACAAGGCAGGGGAAGGATGGCTCAAATATTCTATTGTACAAAAAGCAAGTTACTTTACTTAGGTTGGCTGTATATCTGCCTGCCTGCTTGGTACTACATTTCACTTTGGTACAGTCGTGTCCTGTGTGTACCTCTTAGATATGATGTTCGTAGTTGGCATGTTCAAGCATCAGGTTCGAGTCGTTTATAGAGTCTTTCTGTGTGGTAAAGTATGGAGCAGAAGAGCTCGTCCTATCTCTGTCTATCCTGAGTCAGTCTGCGAGAGGTTCGTTCGTAATAAATAAATAGGGGATAGTCTTTGATCGAAGATAGTTTGCTTCGCTTTTGCCTCTCGTCCTCCTAGTGATATTATGTGATGAAGTGGAGTTGAGTTGCTGACGATTCTCTTTCTTTCCATTCCAGCACCATCCACAAAGGTCATTAAGAAATCCCTCCTTTCCATGACTCTTCTTCCATACTTACTTTACTAGCTATTACCGGCTTCACATTTTTATTATATTTTTATACATATCCCATGTACATGCCTACAAACAAAAAATAATTATTTAAACATCCCAATGTATCGCTCTACAGCTCATTATATAAGACAACTGAAACTATAAGATTCGAGACCCCATTGCATTATCCAACAAAATTCAGTGTCGGATTGTTAATTGGGTACCTATGTAAAATGAGACTGAAATGGGTGGATGAGTGGATGGATATGGATGTCAATGTACATACTTGCATACATACTTGCTACATAGATATAAATGGCAATGTGCATCATGCATTATTTTTGCTGCACATTTCAATGGCATAATAATTTTGATTTTTCTTCATTCTGATATTATGGACTGAATGACAAGATTTAAGCAATCTTGTACATCCAAGGATTAATATCTATGATGCTCCATTTCCGTGTTCATAAATATTAATTTTGGTCTTCCGCATATTGTTGGTTTAGTTAGGGTAAACGGACAATTAGTTTTGGTTTGATTGAATTTTCTTAGTTATTCTGAGGAATAGTTGATTATTAAATATTTTGAATTTATTTCTACAGGAATCTCATTTAGTAAATATGGCTGATGACGCTGGAGCAGACACTAAGAAACGACGAGGACGGCCCGCAAAGGCAGCAGCAGCTGAAGCACCGGCTGAGAAGCCAAAGGCTGAAAAGCGAGGACGGCAAGCTGCGGCTAAATCCGACAGTGGAGAAGATGGTGCTTCACCGGCCAAACGGGGTCGTGGAAGACCTAAGGGAGGGAAAAGGAAAGGGGCTAAGGGAAAGGCTAAAGCAAAGGTTCGTTTATTTTTTTTGAAAAAACTAATTATTTTAGGCTATTTTGATTGTTACCAGATAGGATTAATTGAAGAATGATTTTATGTTTCCAGAGCCCAAGTAGTGGTGGTGGTGGACGTCGCGGACGCCCAAAGAAGGCTGCCCCTGTTGAAGAAAAAGAACAATCGAGTGGAGCAGAACAAGAGGAAGAGCCAGAAGATGATTAGTTAATTAAAACGACTCCATCTTTGAACTCTCTTCAATACAAAAACAAAATAATATTAGAGTATTAAGAATTTAACCGAACATTACTCTTACTTATTGTTACTTTATTTGAAATGCTGTTATCTGTTTTGGTATACTAGAAGAAGAATGAGTGAGAGCGTTTTACCTTTGAAACGTTTTTGCCTTGCCTCTTGTACTATACTGAACGACAGAATGATAGCAATTTTATAAAAAAAAATTATAATTTAAGATATTACTTATGTATTTAGAAATTTTTTCAGTTTTTTCCTGTTAAACCTAACTTAAAGTTACTTTTTTCACTTTTAAAGAATGACTTCTCTAGCCGTAATAATATGTAATGTTCAAAATAGGCCGACAAAATTGTAGTAGAGTCCATGTATGTGTCTTTGTATGAAATTAGAAAAAAGTGCATACCAATTTACCCTGAATTATTGTTAGTTGTATTTGTATTGTACCTATATCGAACGTTACAACTAACAATAAATAAATTACCATGCAGTTTGCTACTGGTGTTTTCTCTATTCGTGTATGCACTCGATTTGCTCCAGCTTTATACTTTATTAAATATTATATACATGTACCATTAGTTGAGTGAAAATCTCCCAAATTCTAATAATAGTGTAGCTCTGAAATTGGAACAAACATGATAATAATGTGCTTACTTTCATTTGCGATTTTTTAAGGAGGATGCGCGTGTATGTGGGCAAATAGAACTTGTAGCAAAATTTAAACAGATTGTAAATCCATAATAATTAATGACTGTCTATCTGTAATGTTACTGTAAATGTAAACCTAAACTAACTAAACTCAAGTTTTCCTTAACAGTTACAATGTGAGAGTACAATTTGGTACCTACAGAAGCCTACCTTACATTAATAAGCAACAGAAGACAAAATCAGGCAATTAGTTATTTTCTTAATTTTTAACATATTGAGAAATCAAAATACTTATTCGGACGGAATTTCTAATAGGTATGAAAAAACGGTGACAATTGGCTACTATTTACAACATGCATTCATATTGTTGAGATTCCTTTAGAAGTAGAATGAAACAAACTGCTTGTAAAGTCATGTAATTTAATAATAAAAATGTGTCAAGTTTTCATATGTGCGTACTTTCACTAAAGAAAGATATAAATTGCATCATAATATTCATAATGTATAGAAATGAAATTGTGGGCATTTAATTTTCAACTAGAAGCAGCATCATCAGATCAGTCTTTTATTATTCTTTCGTTCGTTTGCATTTGTCGTATTCAACTTAATGATTAATAATGACCCAATTGTTTTTCTACAGTATTTATTATGCTTCCATTAGGGTTAAATGCGTTGAATCAAATCTGTACCTGCTAATTGTAAGTATTATTTTAATTGTCATGTATGCGGATAGGCTTTAAAATAATTATACGCTCATAATAACACAATTATAAATTAATATGTAGTTAGTACCCAGTAACAATTAAATTAGCTGCAGTTTAAACGTAACTCATGTTATTATTATTACCTAAGGTCTGTTTTATTGTTCTTTGACCTGTTTGCGTGGGAGTCCCACGCACGACACAAACAATCACTTTGAAGATATTTTGCAATGTTGACAAAAGCACCGTACAAACAAACAAAGGTACCACAATTAATCTTTAACGACAGAATCAAATGGCAAATCTGGCAGGTAATACAGTTAAAACAGATATTCCTTAGCCTAGTCCAAATGAATTCAAAAAGTACACACTACACATGTCTAGTAGCATAATCAGTAAATATATACAATTAGTACCGGAAGCAAAATATTGGACATATTTTATTATTATCGCATTATCGGGCTTATTTTGCGAACTAAGTGATCTATGTAAATGTGTAAACAGGGACATTTTACAATTTGCATTCGGTGTAAAATGTCAACTGAGAAAGGGTAATTTTTGATTACATTAGGCAATAATTTGCATTTTTGCAGATTGGCTATGGTTGTGGGTGGATCTTTATTTTCTTGGCTAGGAGATTTTCGACCCTCATACGTTGGGCAAGATTACTATTTATCTGTACAATTTAGTATATTTTTCAGTAATTTCTTATGCAGTTACAGTTAAAATGCAAAATTTGAGCCTTCTTTGCTCAGTTTATCGTAAACACAATAATCAGATCAGACGATAGCCTATAAAGGCTACCTTCTAGTAGTGTCTAAGTGTCTATACAATTTTAAACTGAGCTTTGACAGAAAAGAAGTGTTCTTGTATTTGGAGTAGAAGAACGTAAAACTACATTTTAGGTACTTTAGCTTAAATCTTTCTGTTATATATTATACCATTACAATAAATTGCACTAATGCACTTCCTATATTATATTAAAGGTCCAGTCAAATGTAATATTATGCATATTATAGTCACATTTCCTACTTTTAACAGGAATTCATTGAGTTTTCGAACGTTCACCTGCGTTTTTATATCTATATACATGTCACAATGATTAATTTCATATTAATTAATTAACTGACCCCGCGAGGGAGACGCTGATACGATTACGATACGAAGTACGAAGGCTGTTTTATATACAATAAGTTCACTTACGCATAAGCTACAGCTACGTTTCGTTAGTTAGATCGTAAACTATCAGCTATAGCTAATTATTATAAATGTAATTAGTAATTATTACATTTACAATAAGAAATATTCAGCTTATTATCCTTAGTTAATATAAATGTAATATATAATTCCCTACATTTCCTAGCATCAAGTCAGATTTGATTCTTTGAAATGAGAAGCAGAAAGTAGTTGATAGTTTTCATTATCAATCTTCAGGAACTTACAACAATTTAGCAACAAAGAATTGAACACGACCATTAATTCCAGAAACGTTAATTTCTCCGACTTTCGAATAGTCTGAACTACTCTTTCGCAAAAAACACGGACTAACAATAACAACGAAACGAAGCTTTTCCTTCCCCACGTCCACCCACCCCAAAATTCAAAGTATTGTTTTTTAATTCATTGTTTACCTATTGGTAGCAAGAAAAAGTCAAGAGACGAGACATGCAATGTAAATCTTATAGTAGAGCGCTTGTGCTGATAGATAACATTGATATGACTAGGTAGACCCTTTTTGCATGGCTAGGCTTTTTAATTATTTTAAGAACATCTGGAACAACAGTTACCAGTTCTTCATTGCAAAAGGTATTATAAAGCACTCTAATGCAACATTTCTCCTAAAAACTAACAATTAAGTATTTCAGTATGTCTTATACTCAGTAAATCCTCATTTCAAATTAATTATTACGTGACTAATTACACAATACATAATAGGTAAGGTAGGTATTACAATTTTAGTTTTAAGGCTCGCTTATGTAGAGTATAAGAGTGATAAGCAAAAATTGCATCTAATCAGGATACTGGTACCGGCAGTAGTCGATTAAATTAATTATTACATACTTAATAAGGTTGTTAAAATTGTATCAATCCATTTAGTGACACTATTAAATTTTACACAGTACGTATAATTATAATAATGTATGTCCATCCTAAACGCACTAACTTTTTAAAATAATTCGTATCAGCTATAACTCTATATTTACAAACGTATAATATTACCATACCTTAGTAAGCATAGTTCAAGTAGATAATATTATTTACTTCAGAGAGTATAGTAGTCTCGGCATTTTCATTCTTTTCTCACAGACACGTATTTATCAGGGCTAGGAAATAAGCTAAAACACGTCACCCCATCATCTTCAATAATTTCATATCATTTCTTCACATTTAATTCGAGAGATAATAGATATTGCAACTTAATTAGAAATAGCTGACTGACTCGAAGAGATTTGTTGAACATCTCAATTCATAACGGATAACTATGTATAATTATAATAATTGCGAAAAGAACTACAACATAGCATTTCATGTCATAACTAAACATACTTAGAGATTCATTACTTCTAACTTTAATTCTACCAAAGTCCATTTAAATAAAAGCTTGCAAATTAACTTAACACTATGCTTACATAATACGACAACTTATATACAGATTAAGGTACTAATTATACGATACAAATAATTTAGTTGCGTGACGAGATTGTCACGGAGTCATCAATAATCTTTTAATTAGAGATATTATACGTACATAGTAAACTAGACATTTACTTTTCAGAGGGCATCTCTTATTCAACAAAAAACTACATTTTATACCTTACACTTAAGGTGCCTATCACTTAATGCCGGGAGACATTGCTTGGTAGGTACGCATTACTTGTCATATTGGACATCATTGAAGGACTACTTGTAGAGTTATTTGCTGAGCCAGGTCCTTGAGAAATCACTCCTTGTGCTTGATTATAATCTTGCATTGTCATTTGAGTTGGAGTACTGCGGTTTTGACTTTCGTTGTTTTCGTTCGAAAGTTGCCACTGCCCTCCTCCAGGATTATACATCATTGCAGGATTATAATTCGGTGGCATCATCCGCATTCCTTGTTGCAGAAAAGGCTGGATACCTATCAATTCCAAACAATTCTCAGCTTATTAGGTACTCACGTAAAAATTAAATTAGCAAAAAACAATAAAATAAATAGGTTAGGTAGGTATAAATTATTACGTTCAACATCCGTACCCATAATGCTGGTAGGCTGAAGGTAATATCCAGAGAAAGCAGGATGATAAGCTGGTACAGACGGTCCAGAATGTGCAAAAATTGGTCGGAAAGCTCCATAAGGTGTAGGGCCCACATTATAAGAAGTAGGAATTTCCATTAAATTCATCTATAGTAATTGAATTAATGTGAGAATTTCATTTTGTGAAACATTGTTCCGATGAAGATAACTTTAGTTTGTTGAAATTTTGAATTAACCATTCTATTACAAATACCCAAGGATCGAAAAGCCTGAATGATTTTTTAATAAATAAATGATGAATAAAATACCTGAGAATGATGCTGAGGGTTAATGGCGATGCCACCGCTCCTTGTAGGCGTATCAGGAGAGGAAGCAGGACCGCTCTTATTATTAGCGCTTAAATCAGGGCTTTGACTGTCTTGATTGACGGACATGGCCAAGGACAAATTCGTCCTGTCGTAGGAAGGTAACGGTGACACTGGCATAGGCGACGGTGAAACACATGGTGAAGGCGTTCCGCTGATTAGCGACATTTCATTCTGGATGTGGGCAAGATGTAAATTCGTTGCAAGCATTTGAGGAGCACTCTGGATTTGATTTGTTGGCTGTTGCGACATCGTCTGCTGATGATGCGAAATTGGCTGGTGGGAACTACTGAGAGGAAGTGACAGATTATGAGGACTTAGCTGAGGCTGCTGCGTCGACCCTCCTCCACTAGGACTCGACTGGGCAACCCCAGAATTTTGACTTTGAGATATTAACTGCTGGTTCGGACTGACTTGTGCTTGACTCTGGTTAATCACTTGCAAAGGTAGCGCCTGGGTGGAGACTGCAATGCTATTCGAAGGAATCACAGCGTTTCCATACTTATTTAAACTGAGACCAATTTGATGTTGCTGAAGAGTTGCTGTCGGCAAGTACTGACGACCGCCGTAAGAAATTCCTCCTTGCGTGAAAGACATCGCAACTTGTTGCTGCTGTTGTTGTTGTTGTTGCTGTTGTTGTTGCTGTTGTTGTTGCTGCTGCTGTTGCTGCTGCTGTTGCTGCTGCTGAGACGAGGATTGCGGTGGAGGCAGCGGGTGTTGGAAATAATGCTGAGCTATCTGGGATTGCATTGCCGTCCTACCCTTCCGCCTCAGAGCGTTGTCAAATTCTTGGCGGTGCTTCCGACGCATATCGTCCATTTCATACTTTTGCCTAAAAATCAAACAATAACACTATTTATGCAGAAATTGTCACAGAAATCATCAATTTATTATTTTTACTTCCTTAATATATAATAACATAAATTCGGTAAGTTAACAAAACAACTAATATATGGCAAAAATGCACATCTTTTCTTAGAAATTGAAAATCATATTTTTATTTGAAAAAAATACTAATATTTGAAATTACCTTTCGGCAATGGCTCGAATTTCAGGATCATTATGAACGTCAATAAGACTTAAACCATGGAGTAAATAGGGATCCATTGCACCCTCGTCGTCATCTCGCTACATAACAACAAAACATGGTGAATTTCCAATAATTAGAATCATGATGGACCCAGGACAGAACTTCCCAAAAGAAGGAAAGGCTATTTTCGGATGTACTTTGTAGAAAAAATAAATAAGGAAAAACTCAAGTTTAGTGCTGTAACAGAGCAGTAATAAATAGCGTGCAAAATCAAGCACTAATTCTACATAAATAATAAACGAGACAACTAAGTAAATAATGAAGCACACAAGAACTGACACTAAAACTAATATCAATACGAAATGCATTCCAAGCCCAAACCACAACTTCTACAAGTTACGATAAGAACCAAGTCCAGTGCAATGCAAAGCACAAGACACAAACAATTCATAGTTAAGTGTCAATAAATCCAGACATTCTTATCACGCATTTTCATTAGCTGTTTAAATGAAAATTATTTCCGTCTTTTCATTTAACTAATCACACAGTAGTTCTATGTACAGTACAGTTATCTATATCTATCACCAAAACATGAATCATAATTTCGAGTACATACAGACATACCGTTTCGACAGGACATACCACGAAGTCATTTACATTACATTATTAAGTAGAATTGTTCACCACTACACTTTACTTTCTGTCACTGCTGTTAGTGACATAATAATATAGCAAATACATTTGGGTCGGTCAAATCATTGCATAATTTTCAAACACACATCATACACTACATATATACATCTAGTTTTCACACTTGATTTTTTTAAACATTGCCCAAACACACCCCAAACTTACAATAATAATTACAAGTACTTAGTATTAATATAAGTATTTACAATTTTCCTTTCCACAAATTAATTACATATTGGATTTTTAGTGCAAAAGTGCAATGAGCTGTGTACAGTGCAATTAGCAATGCTTTTGGAAGCAGAAATATTTAACCTATGCATGTAGAATACTAAAAATGTACATTAACTTATCTACACTCTGTAGATAATCAAATCAAATTGCTAGCATCAAATCAAAATCCCCTAATCTACGCTACAATTTACACTAAACTCCCATTCCATTTTGTACAACTTAATGCTAGTATACAGAAAAGTACATGATGAAATTCTATTTTACGTCTAGACGACATCTAAATTCTACTTTCCAGATATTACAGGCATAAATAGCATAAGTAGCAGCGCCTTTTCCACAATCCACTATCCAATAACAGCCAAAATGTTTTACTCTCAATAAAAGTATTTACAATACTCAAGCCCCTCTGCCCGAAATTCCCATTTAGAAGGCGTTGCATAATAATTCCAGGATTTCCACGTTGCTTTAACACACAGAGAGAGAGCAGAGTTAGGATCATGACAGTAGAATTGATTCTGCAAGTCAATTTACAGTTTTCCTGCATGATTTAAGCTCTTATTCTTCCTCATACAGTTCCTTACCACATAATATTGTTGAATGTGTTGGTAGATTGAGTGCTGTTGTTGTTGCTGCTGTCGAGACCTTTCCCTGTCGCGTAAAAACTTTGCCAAACCGGGGTCACTGGGTGTGTTCGCATTGGACACAGTAGCATAGGGTGGATAAGGCCCCATAGTTCGATAGCCACTGGAGGGGGATCCGGATCTCCGGGTATAATTTCCGTAGCCATAAGTTTGATTTTGATATTGTTGATACTGAGAGCCATAATGCTCCCTCATGAGCATTTCTTCTGCTTCTATTTTGGCATCATGTTCATATTCTTCAAGGAGACTTTCCTCTAACATATAGGGATCGTCATAATCTGAAAACTCGTAATCTCGTTCGTTACTAAATAATCTTCTTCTGGAAGAGGATCTCCGTCCGAAAAGAGGGTTGTTTGCATTCACAATATCTGCTGCATGCTGGGACATGTAGGATGCTGAACTTCCTCCGTGCACAGTATGATAAACAGAGTCCGTAGCAAACTGCACTTGTCCTTGACTTTTCCTTTGTTGCTGCAAATAACCGTACGTAGGGGGCGAATTTTCAAATTCTCTTTCGCGTAATTTTTCTCTATCTCTAATTACAGCTGCTCCACTCCGTCGTAAAGACTGTAAAGATTCTGTATGTAAAACTTCGGGTAAATTGCTCATTGAATGAGTATGTTTCAATTTCGCTTTAAGTAATCTACTGGGATCATCTGTGAAAAGACATTCTGAAAATCGGTGACTTGGTTTAGTAGGGGATAGCCTCACCGCTGGCGTCTTCCCTGGATTGGAGCCAAAACCTCCGGATTTTGCTAATCCGTAAAAATTGTAATCATCTTCCCCATCAGACATATCTGAAAAAGAGCTACCTCTTCTCCCTTGGAATCCAACTGGGCTCATTTTACTCACGGCAATTTTCGAAGAGGACGAAGAAGAGCCGGGAGACATATAATTCGGAAGTTTCACAGCAGTCGTCTGAGGAATGGAATGAATTGTTTGGTAATGCATTTTGTTGGACCCCATTTTAGCGCTGGCGGTCAAATACTCAATGGGAAGGTCATGAGGTCGGGCGGGTTTGTGTCCTATTGTGTGCAATGGCTGCATTAATGCTTCTGATTTGCTAAGGTTGCCATTTGCATCGCTTACAATAGGAAAAGTAAATGGGAAGTCATCCTTCGCTGACATTGGGGTTTGCGGAGAATGTCCACCGTAGAGCTTCGCTCCATTCCCGGTCAACTCGTCGGAATTAACACGTCGAAGATCAGCACAAGATTTTGTCAATGCTTTCATAGCATTTAGATTCTTCGTAGAAAGGGTTCGCAAGGACTCTGCCGGTTGCTGGGAATTTTGAGCGAAGATTTCATTGAGTCGAGACGGGAGATCGGCTATTGACTGACTTGACAAGTTTCGGCTCCGGCTCGCCATTAGGGACAAAGTATTTTTCGACGGTTTCAACGACCCTTTTCGCTGCTGCGACTGCATATTGGGATTATCCAAACTTTGTGAATGTATGAAATTGGGTTTGGGACTGACTGATTTTACAGGAGCACTGCTACAAACAACTTCTGTTTGTATTATAGGAACGTGTGGCAGGGGTGTATAGTTACTTTGAGTCACATTTAGATTTGTATTGGTCATTGAGACAGAAACATTTGGTGCACTTGACGTCACAGGTTGCACAAATTGGACAGAGGCAGTTGCGACAGGAGGTACATTATTATTATTATCATTAACAAATGGAATAGACGACTGCTGAGACATAGTACCTATTACACCACTATTTGTGTTCCTTACAACAGACGGCGTTACAGAAACATTTGGATTGCTGTACACACTCTGACTTTGAGTCTGATTGTGATTTTGACTCTGCAGATGGACGTGTCAGAAAACAAAATAAACAACAAAAAATAATTATAACACAGCACAATACCAAATCCAAGGAGAACTACACATGTCCAAACCTACTGGACGACATCACAGAAACAAAACACACTAGAAAGGTACAACAAAACACTAATACTGCAATTTGGAAAAAGTTTTGAAAATAAATTCACAAGGTCACCATGCACCGAGAGAAACAACTTGCTGTCAATGAGTGAGACTACAATTACTGAGTGAAACGACAACAACAAACATGTAAGTATCAGCCAGTATAAGAAAATGAAATCATAAATCACAAAAATACTATTAGATGAGGAAAACCGGCGGATATTGTCCACCGAGATTAGAAAATGGAAATCGCTCAGAGAGGAAAATTAATTAGGTGTCCCCTATGAATATCGTCATATATACGCTACATTCTTAAACTACTGGGGTTTGGAATGTAATACTGTGGGTATATGTGTAAGAAAAAATGGATAAAACTAACGTGGCCATGTGCTCTTAATCCATAATTCATTCAAGTGACATGTCATTGAATAAATCGAACTGAACATTGTACTATATTGGTATGTATAAACGGAAAACTACTCACCTGGCCAAGGATTGTTGCTGGGGAATGCATACCCAACTGCAAATGTTCAAAAATGTTTTCTGGAGATTTTACCATTCCATACAGTTGCTGATGGGAGGATTCAGACTGCATTCCACTCGCTTCCATTAGTACCTAGTAAATCCCAATAAAAACAATAAAATACTCAGAAACAATAGAAAAATCGTTACCTAATTACTGAGATTACATTCAATTTATCAAATCAATAGCAATCAATCATACCTGTAATGACGGCGCAGATCCAGTAACAAAAGCAGACGGACCGTAACTTTGGCCAGGAACTTGGACTGGAGCGTAATACTGGGTTTGGTTTCCCATCCCAACGTTCACAACCTGAGCATTTTGGTTGTTCATATGTTGATGTTGATGAGGATGAGTGGGGAAATTTGCTATCTGACTGCTGCCACACGACTGCCCATTCACATTTGTGTTTACAACAGAATTGATTGCATTCATGTTGTTCGACTCATTTTGATTAGAAGAGCTATTGTCTTTGTCCCTTATCTCGCTTCTTGTCATTTCAACCGTCGTCGTGATGCGTCCTTCCCCAATATTGCTCGCAGGTGTTGTGTTACTCGAGCTACTTGCACTCGTATCCGCCAAACCAGATCCATCCGCACCAGCGTTCACTAATCCAATGTGCAATTCTTCCAACTCTTCGGGTTTATGAGTTACAACGCTAAAACGACCCTTCCTTACAGCGCTTATCTCTGCTACACCAGAATTCGTACTTGTCGTAGGAATTGTAGTTCCAGCAGTGCCTAACAAAAATTCATATCATCCATTATCTCTTTATACTTAAAACATTTAGCTGTATATTATCACATAATGTCATTAATATTAATATCCATTCAATTCATTGACAGATTCAATGCGAGTTTTGCACGCAAATTAGACAAGACATGGTATATCGATACTGTCCAGCCAATTCAGAAATTCATATCCAAATGCAATTAAAACCGACAAAAGTATTATAATGTACGTCAATGAAGAATATTTTCGACAGATTTTGATGTGCACTACTCTATACATTCACTTTAAAAGTTAACAGCTTATTAAACTTAATAATTAGGTATGTAAGTGTAAAGAACTTTGAATTCGTGGAAGTGCAAAGCATTTGTTAGGTACTGTAGCGTAGGCATCAATATCTGACGGAAAAATTCTTTGTTCACCACTATGGAAAAATACAAAGAGTTGTAAGTGCCAAGTGCTCATGTTAATCTTCCAATTGTTAATTTAGTACAACCATGCATAACTTATTGAGATAAAACATAAATAAGATAAGGATATCATTACTAACACCATCGAAAACTTACCTTGGTACATCAAAGCATTTTGAACATGTAAATTAAGTAACTTAACTTAGTAGTGCATTTCATATTATATCAGAAGCATGTTGGTAATAGCTCTATCAACTATGATAATAGGTAGTTTGCAGGTAGGTAACTGACGTAGGTACAGGCATGGAACGGGTAATAACGCCTAGATCGATTTAATTTTGCGAGTATGTATTAGAAATTAGAATGGCAATAAAAATTCATCGTGCATGTGCATGAGCGCAAGTGTTAAGAGGCGAGTGAGTGAGAATAGCGAATTACAATAATTATTAACTGCTTTGATGTACATGAGAATGAAAATCTTGTTCATTAAAACCATTTTCTCAGACCTCAGTAGATTTTAATTAAATTCTTGCTTCGCTAGAATCATTTCTACCAGCTGCTAAGTGGCAATTACATTTACTTTTTAACAAGACTAGTAATTACTGGGGAAAAATAAAATGATATTATTATTACGACACGAAAAGGAAGGAACTTCATGCACTTTCATTATACCGATCTAGGGAGAGGAAGAGGATCTGGAGTAAACAAAATAAAAATCTAAAGAAAAAAATCTACTAAATTGCATGTAGCACATCAACTAACCTTCTTGGACTACGCTGACTTGGAAGCGAGAGACTTTGAGTGGGGCTGGGGATGATGGCGGTTTATTATTACCACTACTAATGGACACTGCTTCGTGTGCATTTGAAGTAATAGCCACATTTTGACTCTTTGCAGAGTTGCAATTGGTATTATCAACATCAACGCTAATTTGGCAGGGGGCTAAAGCCATTTGACTAGGACTCTCCGCTGAGATTCCCAACAAATCCCCACCAGAGCCACCAGAGCCTGAAGAGGAACACGAAGAAGCTTTAAGAGAAGTATCAGCGTTGTTAGAGGCCAAATTACTGGGAGGTGCAGCGGCTGTTTAAATAATTAGTAACTTAATTCATGTTCTACTATATCAGAACCAAAATCTACAAACTAAAAATGGTATTGGGGAAACTAGTTCTACAGGCGACTAGTATTCGATGAACTAGCAGAAGAGCCTCCGAAATAACAAAAGGTCCGGGCAAAATAATAACAACAGAAGGGTCCTGTGGGGGTAACAAACAAATTAATCTGACAAGGAAAGAGTGCTTAATTGTCATTAAAAGAAAACTAGATAAGAAATAATGTCCAAGCACGTACACTACGGACATTTACATCATCTGAACGATATCTACAGTAAAAATACAAAAACAAGGACCTATGGTTATTTCGGGGGCTTTTCGATTTCACAGAAAAAAATTTCTGTAGAGCCAATTTACCCCAAACCAAACTATCTAAATTAACACTACTATATTAAACGGTAAAATTAATTTCATAAATTTAAATAGAGCCTTTTAATCCGGGTGAGTAGTCAGTATGTATTTTTTTAGTTTTTGGTTTGTCAAAACTACCATTGTAAACGCAAGCTTAAATTACATTATATATTACTTTGTTTTTAAGTAAACACGACATAACAATGTGTGCTGTGAATGTGAACATCTAAAGCTTAGCTTGCTAATAACATAATCATAAAGTGAATAAAAATAAAATAATTAAAGGCTATTATAGCAATTGAGTATAATTCACGAATACGTAGCAAATACAACTAGTGCACTAACGATAAGTAAGAGTGCTCAAAATAATATTCATAAAGGTACCTACATACTTACCTAATAATAGTACACTGTTACAAAGATAAGTAAAGCGTGGAGACTTACTTTTAATAGGCGTAAATTGGGCGAGAGAAGTAGGTACAGCAGTTAGGGGCAAACCAACGCTCATGACAGCTCCAGATGGATGGTGAATCACTCCAGATATCAATTGATGCTGTTGATGCGGATGAACATGATGTTGTAAAACAGTGGCGGATGTGGAACAAGGTCGACTTGGACTTGGACCATTCACGACTTGGACAGTGGCTCCTTGCTCGTTACCTTGCTGATTCTGAGGAGCCATACTTATAGGCTGTCCCACAAACTGTTGATACGGAGAGTATGCCTGGACATAGTGCATTGGAGTAGTTAGCATCTGCGGATGCGGTCCTCCTGCCATATTCTGATGGATAGTTGCTGGTAAATGTCCAGTGGCGATCAGTTGCTGTTGACACTGATTAATCGTCATTGGCATGTTCACATTCATACTGATTGGGTGAATATTCGACCCTTGCATATGCTGTCCTCGACTGTACGAGTGGATTTTAACAAGTTCTTGTTCCAGATCCCGTAAATCTGTAGCAGCCCGTACTTTATGCTTAGAGCTGAGTTCATCTCTGGACTGAGCTCCAGAAGGTTGACCCGCCACTGGCGTGGCTGTCCCAGTTCCGGCATTTGTTTGATTGTGCTCAGGAAGAGGAGTGCTCGTGTCACTATTAGTTCCTCCCTGAACAAGTTGCCCCTGAGGAACATTCACCATATTTCCATCCGTCATTTGCGCCAGGCGTTGCTGAAGAGCCATCATGTAGCTATCGTAATTCTGGGCTGTTTGCGGAGTGGCTGGATGACTTCCAGTTGAAACCATACCCTGTCCCACGCTTCCTTCTCCCGTCGATTTCTCTTTGTCTGCCACTGGTTGAGACTGCGTGTTCGAACTATTTGAGCTCTGTTCCGCCGCCTGAGGATGAGTTAATGTTTGCAGTTTCATTTGCAAATCTTGAATCGTGTACGGACCAGTGTCAGTCGTTTTGTCAAAGGAGCCTTGCTGTGAGAATCCTCGAGACCCACTATCATTTGGAGTTATAGTATGTTCTGGTGTTGAATGCTGAGGAGTTCCATAGGAAGTATTTGAAACAGGGCCATTTGGTCCAGAAGTTAATGTCACAGTCATCGGCATCCCAATACTCATAGCCATTTGGTGTTGCTGTTGAGCATGACCCATGTTGGCCATTGCCACTTGATCTCCAGTAGCCATTGGCATTACAAGTCCAATGGTTCCTCCATTGTTCGGATCGATTCCAACGTTCATTATTGCCATTGGAGCTCCCACCGCTGTAAATTGTTGATGTTGTTGATGTTGTTGGTGTTGTTGGTGTTGATCATACTGTTGCTGAGCTTGTTGTTGCTGAGCAGCAGCAACGGCTTCAGGGGTCGACGTGTACATCTCGCCAGTTTGAGATGGATACGTAGGCGGGGATTCGAACATAATGTTACTGGGTGGCTGTTCTTTAACTGGCGTCACCTTGAATCGACTCGGTTTAGATGGTGTTGATGACTAGGCAAAGAAATAGAGCAAAAATTATTAAATTAGGTTCACCATATTATTAGCACCTATTTGACTAGTAGAATCGCGAAATAATTGATGATTAATCCCAAAAATGCACATTCAATCAGTAAAGATTGTTAAGATCATTTTTTGCTTAAAGAGTTATGAACATTAAGTGAGAGAGTATAATTTATTCACTAAAATTAGTATTAGTATCAAAAGCTATTAAAACCTGCAGAGATAGAGAGGAATCAGGCGATTCGTGCTCGTGCAAATTACTCATATTTTCATCCCCTTGCTCGTATGTCATTTCATACTCTTCTTCTCGTAGACAACCCAAAGTAATCCCTTCCGAAAGCTGCCATGATAAATACCAAGAAAACCAGAAAATGCCCAAAGCCCAGGGGGAGTGTTAATTATAATTAATTTACCATTAGTATATCTTGTCTGGTATAGACAAGATGAGGAAAATGGAAAAGCATACATCCTTGCAATTGTTAAGGCAAATAGATTCTACAAAACTTATTCAATTACATTACCTTGAAATGAAGGTCTGCCTCGCTACCAGCCTCCGACTGGCACAGAGCTTTCTCCATTGGATTCCTTACAACTGGCATCATCCCAGGCTTTTCACGCACCTGGTGCATAATGTCTTCAATCATTTCAGCAAAACCCTGCATATGAGATTCCGACAACAAGTTTTCGATTACAAGATTCTTCGAAATATCGATGGGTACCATATCTTCACAGTCAAACTTGAATGTCACGGTTTTTTGTTTCCCCGTTTCCAACTGACATTCCACAATTGTAGAATTCACACTCAAAAGAGTCAGTTTCGGTCCACGCTCTCCCGTTTTTCTTCTCCTAGTCATTTTCTTCTTTTCAGCACGACGCTCTGCTTCTGTCATGTCACTCCCCAAATCTGTCATCATACTATTCAAAAAAACATTCATTGTGCTTCAACTCCTCACAATTATTTTGTATTCACACTAAAACTATTGTTCTCTACCTAGCAAAGTAGGTCCCCGAAACAATACAAACTAATCCGGGTAAATCTTATTATATATTACCCAAGATTAATGTTGTGCCATTCGTAATGGGTTAAAAATACCTGTCTGAATGTTGTAGAGGAGTTTCGGTCATCGGTTGATCTACCATCATGCATGGAGCGGACTGAGGGATATTAGATATCATTGCCCCAGCTTGCTTTAACATCATGGCATCAATTTGCTGCTGTTGAAACCTTTGAGCACTAGCAATGTCCAACTGAAAATACAAACCATCACATTAATTTACACGTGTAGCAATACTTTTCTTACGATATATCATTAAACTCTTCTTGAAACAATACTACTGTCTTAAGTTTTCATTAAGATATTAAATGAAGAGAAACTATTAAAATAAAATAATTTAGAGCCTACGTTAAAATAGCAATAGTAAATATGATCAAGTAAAACTTTCCACGATTCATCTTATAAAATCATGGAAAGCATGTAGGGTTTAGGTAAACCTTATTTATTTATTTTAGGTACGTACTTGTAGCTTAACCGGAGATGTCTTAGTTTTATTAGATGACGAGTTACTAACAACATTACTAGAATTTACAGCCGAGCAGTTACTGTTAGTCTCACCAATACTATTAGCAAAACCATCACGAGACTGAGACAAGGGCAAATAATTCAAATTGTCCACGGAAGCTGTATAAGGAGCATTATTATTTTCTGCGTCGAATTGAGTTACATTCCCCGTTACCTCCAAATTAGTGTTATTGCCAAGATTATAATTGTAAGTCTTATTTTCTTCCACTCCTCCACTAGTTACTGACAAAATTCTGTCCGCATTTGAGTTGGAAACGAGACTTTCCCAACTTTCCCCAGAATTCCCATTTCTCAAACCCACATTGAGTGGAGACCTGGAATGTGAGCTTTCTTCAATTATATCACCAAACGGCAAGTTAATACTGCTGATACTTATGGCACTGCTTCTTCTTCGATCAAAGTTTATTTTATTTGAGTCATGCAAGGCAAACTGGACAGACAGACTTGGAGTTTCCCCTCCTCGCACATCATAACTTTCTTTTCCGTAAAAAAATTCATCATTTTGGACTTGGACCATAGCATCATTGGCATTGCCTGGAGGACCTCCTAATGAAGATGTCGTAGAAGAACTCGCTGGAAAAGTGTTTACGGTAGATACTGTGGCCGTAGTTAAGGAAGATCCACAGGAAGTTGGCAAAGACGAACTACCGTTTACAACGTTTACAGGAGTAGCTGCTTGTTGTAGGAATGCCTGCTCGAAATCAATCCAAAACAAACAAAACGGAAAATGTCAGACCGTACCTAATGCATGCAATTATATTCCATTTTAGTTCTTCTCTCTCCTTCTTAACTACTTTACGCAAATTATTAATAAGTTAGGCTCAGCAATTAAAGAATCAAAACAAACACCTCTTTAAAACTATCCAACTGTTATGTTAATCACTTCAGTACAAATATAGTTTATCACTGTTATAATTAATATATACACCTACACCAATATATAACCACGGGCTAAGTTTTAGTCGTCCACTTAAGTCATTCTCTTAACGTGTCCGACTCAAGTTAAGAGATCAGAGACGGTTAATACGCATTTAATCACTTGACGTAGACAACTAAAACCTAGCCTTACACATCACATTGCTGTGCAGCACACGAACATCTTTTTTCACCTTACCATCAAGGCAAGGAGCAAGGTTAATGTTTAGTGCTCCAGCGTTTACTAAATATCATAACTACACAGAACTAATGAATTATACTTTAGAAATATTAATATGCTCGTCAGAGATACACACACTTATTAATACTTTCTATATATGGTAGTTTATTATCATTAGCCTCTGTACGATCATTAACATGCAACACCATTCCGCATGCGAAGCTGTGAAATCATTTCCAATTCAAGTACGTTATTATTTACACTTATCCATGTAAAGTTACACAAAACACTAACTTAGTACTGAACCTACGCCCTTTGTCCAACTCTTCCATAAACATCTTACTAGTACAGTCTTTCTTTATCTCAAGATAATTAGCATTACAGAGTGCACTACTCAACTCTGGATAACGATGACTTCCAGATTCATCTCTTATTTCCTTATTCATTCATTTTAGTGTCATCTACTACCATTTCATCATTTCTTTCCACCAGCAGACTGATAATTTAGCACCATTTTTAAAGACTCCAAATTATCCAATCCAAAGCTAAAGCTCGTCTCATTTTTTATTCAGTTTCGCAAAATATAACACAAAATCGCACATAATTACTCATGTGTGAGTGTGTGAGGTTAGTTACGAAATCCAAATTCCCAGTTCACACAAAACAAAAAAATCCCAACCAACACAGAAAAATAACCCAAAAATCAAAAAAACTAACTAAACTAAAAGGTAGAATCTAACGAGGTCATCTTAAGCGCTTACCTGAGAGGGTATATCTTGAGGAAGAGAGAATTCAGATTCCACATTGAAAGGAGGAGGAGATACAAGGAGTAGATCCTGCATACACTCATTACTAACAGTTAGACTATTGCTCAGCGGAGTGTTATCTTGTCCGAAAACGTCAGCTCCACTAGTGCTCGTTTCAGTGTCGGGACTACACACAAGGTCACTGTTATCCAGTGCATTGGTCGCCTCAAGAGGAATAGGTGGTAAAACTGGTACAGACGGGCTTTCCACACTCAAGGGACTAGAGATGGATCCGGAGTCGAAGTCGAAATTGGTTAGGGTTCGTGTCTGAGGTGCGGAAAAATCTTCGTTAAAGGCTGGACTACAAATATTATGTGCATCTACGCCGTCTATGGTTGAGTTGGTGTCCACCTGAGGACTTAGAGGTGTCTGTGCCTGTGCAAGTAAGTTATCAGTTCCAGGGAAATTGTTTGAGCACACTTGGCTGTCAACAATGGGAAGCGGTGTTTGAGCTTGGGATTGGGGCAGTGACTCTTGTGCCGGTGTCTGCAGTGTATTTATCGAGCCAAGCTGAACAACATTGCCGGAAGCATTAGCAACATTGACATTTGTCATAGGAGAGACGTGCTCAGACGCTGCAGCTTGGACTTGGCTAATAGGAACCGACGGGCTGAGGCTGACACTATTGTATTGTGATTGTGGAGCATTGCCAATAGGAGCTGTCAGCCCATAATCTCGTTTCGCTTCCTCAACCCTGGCATCCTGACTTTCTGTTTGTTCAGTAGTGACTAACTGATGGGGATTCTGTTCTGCTTCGACAACGTTAGTATGTGAGCTGGAGACAGGAATGTTACTAGGAGGAGAAGCTGCCGAAGAGGATGAAGCTGTACCAGTAGCAGTAGTAGGCGTAGCAGTGACAACGCTCGTTGCAGCCACAATAGTTGCTGACTGAATTAGTGCGGGAATGGAAACTGAGCCAACCTGCACACAACAAAAACAGAGCCACCCCAAATAGGGCACAAAAAGCCATCACAATCACGAAATTGCAGCACACACAATTCTAAATCGCAACATAAATGCCCGCACTCCTCGTTAATTCATTATTCCAGCTAGAGAGCTTTTAGTCTTATCTTATCAGCACGTATTTTTTACATTAATATTATTACAAATAGTACTTTAACTGGTTTTCTCATCAAATCGTCAAACTATCCTTTCTCTGTCTTTATACATTAGGTATATATACAATTTACATAGACTTATAGAATCTGAACGAAGGCTACTAATCTCAAGAGGTAAAAATTAAAAGTAGATATTAAAAAACAAAAGCTTGCTTATTCTTATTTGGTGAGCAGTGATTTAGGAGGCAATATTAGGCAGTATTCTTCTAGCGAAAGAAAATCTTACTTGTTGAGGAACGACAACCATTGACGGCGTGTGCACCAATTGTTGAGGGCCAGCGTAGCCAGCCGCAACATAAAGTTGCGGAGGTGCCTGGAACGCTGCGAATTGAGTATGGTCTCCGACACCGATATACGATGGTTGGGTAGTTGAATAGACTCCAGCCTGGGATGAGGGTACTCCTACACCTTGAGCTGAATATGGACCCGCCGCTGTCACTTGGAAAGGAGTCAAATAGCCTTGAGTGTACAATTGCTGCTGCGGCTGCAACAAAAACAAATAATACAATTAGTAGCCCTTTTTACAATCTTATACACTCACCATCCGTCTCCTTGCTATCTTCCCACTATTCCTCGAGTAAACAAACAATATATAGCACCCGATACAATTTAGCTACTAAATAAACGTCAACCTTACACGATTCACGATATATGCAACTTTCAAATTGCTATCATCCACGATCCTCACCAAAAGTTGGCTAGCTCTATCTACACCATTGCTTAACTTAACAACGATAATAAAGTGCAACTATGTCTACATTACCTGTACATAAACAATAACCTTTGCACTTCTTACACACACACAGACCTCATAATAATAAAACAGAAATAAACACTTACAGATATAATACTTTATGTCTTTATGTCTCCTTCTAAACAAGATGTTTGAACACCACAGCGCAATTCTTTTTTTTTTGTCAGCAAGACGTCTGTATTTCAAAACCGCTTGTCACTCTCATTGCCCTATAAAATCTACTGAACTTATGTTTGAAGAATAAATGAAGATTTGGACTCAGTTCCAATTTTGAATAACTACTGTGGTTCACTCTCATTAAATGACTTGCGACTTCTTTATCTATATGCATCTCACAAAGAGTTAAATACGCTACTAACTAAAACTCTGCAAACTTTGCATAGGTAACGACTAACTAGCTCCACATGAGATTATTTTGATACCATCGTATACTGAAGATAGATTCTACTCTAAAAAATCTGTTTCGCAATAGTCTCACCACAGAGAGCCAGAACAGACGTAATACAGATAAAACTTCTTGGACTATAAGTATATATAGCCATAGCTAAAAGTATATTATGTATGAGCTCAGCTCCCTGAAATTTACATGAAGCGTAATAAGTTGAGTAACATTACCTGCTACTACTCTATTTAATACAACACACGAGCAAACAAAACAAAGGTATGTTTTACTACTGCCATGCGAATAAGTACGTACATGTAGCAAGTTTTTACATCTATACCTAACTCATAGTATACATTACATTATACATCTAATTATATAATAAGCATATCAACATAAGTATCGTTTCGTTATGTATGTACAATCAACAATAGTAGTAGGGTGGTAGAAACAAAAAGCATTGCATAATACTCGCATAACTTCCTACGTAATTAAATAGCAAAAACTGTTACGAGAATGGAGTGATTAGACTATTTCAATGCATCCAAGTGTGCCTATCTGAGCTAACTATTACATTTCGACCATCTATAGTTCCCGAAATACCCAATCCCCTTGAGTACCTATAAACGTACCGTAGCGGTAGTCGGTAGTGTAGGGCAGTACTATTTAATAATTGATGAAACTTACTAAACTACAAGTCTACATTGTATTGATACAAAAGAACAGATGGTAAGTTTTAACGAAGTAATAGTAACATATTCTTGTACTACGTCGTTCAAGACCAGTCTATAAAAGACATTGAATAGTAATGACTTACAATGAAATGACAATGATATTATTAGGTACTAGTCAATTGTATACTTTTGTAGTTACAATATGCACTCCTTTGACTCCTTCATAAAAATGGAAGCATACTAACACTATATAACAGAGATAGATGTACAAAATATAATATAATACTGTCCATTTGCACATTGCCACTTTGCCACCCATTATGTGTGATCTCTCTACATCTAAGTACACATGCAGATAGTAATAAATAGATATAGATGTAATATAATTTATATAATATAATAATTCCACTGCATATCAACTTTCTTCTTCTAAGGTGTAGCGTGCACGGGCACAGAGAATGAATCGATCTTAAGTGGATCAACCACAAATTATACATTGTCATTGTCATAATTACAATTATGGTTTTCTGTTTACCTTTTTCAAATAAGCATTTCATCACTTAAAAACATCACAACCCATACATTTACATTTCTATGTCTATTTTAAAAACTTACATTACATTATTATTGATAACTGCTCAATACTATATTCTGAATCCAAATGCATACCTACAAACACATTGTCATTCCTGTACATATATTTTTATCATTTTACTTAGGCATAAGACCACAAAACAGTAACAGCGTATGACTGCAGGAAAAAGTAAAAATAAAACTGAATTAAGGTATGTAACTTGTATAAAAACCGCTTGTAATAAGCTAGAGATATTTTGAAAGTAAACAAGCAGTTTACGATAGTTTCATGCTGAAAGCTCTCTTAATTCAAATCAAATATTACAGGCATCAGTCATCGTCATCATTATCAATTTATTTGTACTTGTATGACAGGACAGACTCATATTTTTCATTCTTAGGCCAACAAGTCAAGGATTATGGCCTTAAATTCTGAAAACTGTGAAAAGAAGAGCTGATGGATGTTTTGCACATTAGCAGTAAATACTCATTTGCAATAATATTTAGTACTTTGCCATAAAATTACTTAGAAAATCTCAACTTTAAATTGGTTGCGAATGCGATATAAGTTGTTGCGTCTAAGAGAATAAGAGAGCCAATTCATATCCAATGAATGTGGCAGTTAAGTCAAAGACCAACTTTGTCAGCAAACGAGATAAATATTTAGACTTTAGACCTAGACCACTATAACCACAGTACTAAGTACTAAAGGCCACTTTAGACTCATCGTATTCTTATCGTATTCGTATCATTATCCTATTTCTGTCAAAATTTCGTGTTTATAGTTCGATTGATAGTATTGTTATAGTGCTT